>JBBCBC010000009.1:25756027-25884396 GCA_037126765.1 Stenogyne calaminthoides | reverse complement strand
TCAATTTACATCTACAGTACCTCTTGTATATATGAAACGTAAACAACCTAGTATATTAAAAAGTGATATAAACATAGTATATTTGAAACAAGAATACACAAAACAATAAACATGAATACAACAATGAAAAGATATTATTCTCCACTAATTTTATAATAGTATTGATCACACACTTTAATCAACTTGAAACAAGAATATTCACTCACCATATTTTAGAATTTCATTATTGGGACCTCCTGCAATATTGAGACTTCGTATTCTCCAACTCATTTGAGTTCTGGATAGGAGAAGAACACAAAGATTCAAAATGAGCGGAGCGAACTGAATTGTGTTTGCGTGATGACTAATGAGTAATGATCGATGAATTCTTTTTGAAGGGAATGACTGATGAATTCTGTTTGCCGTGACTAATTGTATTTGCCGTGGAGGAATTTTCTTTTTTCTTTTTTTATTTAGGGTTGTTAAGGGTTTAAATATAAAATTACAAAGATACCCCCTATTTTATCTTTAAAATTGCCTAAAGTTCTTTTTTTACAATAATTTTATAGTTTGGTACCTATCCTGTAAAAGATAAAAGTTCGGTCCTTAAAGTGTAATAAGTGGTAAAATTAAGTTCTCTTTTTGCAATTTGTCCTTATGCAGCGTCTAGCTTTATATATTCTGCATAATCCTCAGTTATCAATTGAAATGACAAAAAAGTGAGAAGACAATATTACTGTGGAGGACACATCCGACGTCGTAAGAAGTTGTGCTTATTTCTATCATCGGAGTTCTAAGAATTCCTAAACGGTTTTAATGTTGATACGTAACTGTTGTCAAAGGTAAACGTTTGTACGTTTTTTCTTTTTTTTACTTCAAATTCGATTTAAATGTTGGCAAGGAAATAAACTTATTCACATAGAGTTAAGTAGACTTTATTCACGTAGAGGTACACCATTTGATTTTTTAAAGTTTAAAAACTCATGAAATAATGGTGGTTTCGGTTATGATTTGAGGGCATTAGTCGCTCTTCATGGATAGGTTCTCTTGGAACAAAATCTTGGATCCGTCTCTGTTTTCAACGGTTGCTAATACTTTCTACATTTTTTTGCTCTTATATTCGTTCATAATCCGATGATATTATCGAGCAATATCTCAATTCGATTCAAGCCAAAAATGACAGTAGAAATTTATGTTATCTAAAAGTTATTATTCTATTTTGAATATATATATATTATTCTAAATATGGAAGTTAGGAAAAAGTGATTATCCTCCAAAATTGCACCAGGAATTGACACAAAACTGTAACGATGGGATGAATTATCTTGCTATTTAATATTTTTTCCGTCTTATGAATTAATATCCATGGTGGAATACTTGGAATATGAATCTTGCTATTTAATATTTTCTCCGTTTTATGAATTAATATCCATGGTGGAATACTTGGGATATGTTAATAATAAACAAGACATAATTGAGAATAATGCTCACTATACTTCTGATTTTATATATATAAAAGTATACCATCTAAGCAAAAACATGTATATATTTTGTTTTATCATGATCTCGTTTAAACACCTCCTTTTAACAGAAATATCTCCTTAATGATGATTAGTAGCTAAAAAAACTTGGGTAATTACGTGTATAAGGATTCAATTTAGAATGTGTTTAAGAATAAAAAAAATATGGATATCGGCTCTAAATAAATTAAACATGAGGTGGGCCCCGCTAAGATCTCAGGTTCTAATCCTTTAAGGTGTGATCACTCCTTAAGATGGGTCACCATCTGACTTAAGCTTAAGCTTGAAGTGGGGGGGGCATTGGTGGAATGGTGGGCTCTGGTCAATCCTTGAGGGCTGGCCCATTCAATCTAGCTTAGGCTACAGGAGAACTGAAATGGGGTCCCATTTAGTGGCGGTGGAGTTTTGGTTAGGATTAGTCGATCCAGACTAAATATCGAGTTATCAAAAAAAAAATGAAAAAAAAAAAATGAAACACTAATAAAACGTGAGAATATATAATGTGGGATCCGGCGATATGAAATTCAAGTGATCATAATTTAGCTGGTTGGAAAGGAACCTCAAAAATACATGACAGCTACATTTCTAGCTTGGCCACTTGTTAAAGTAGAACACACCAAATGCACTTTGTTTTGATTCCCATTTCCGGTCGTTAATTAATTAATTTATTTATTTTCAGAAAATATGTCATGATCAACTACTTTATTGAAGAAATGCATTTATATATGCAATTTATGGGTTAGTAAAAGTGTCGTTAATTACTTTGACTCACTGAATTTATTGTGGGCCTTACTTTGACTTCTTTTGCGATTTAGTTTGGCTTACTTTGGTGGGCTTACATGATTTTCCGGCCCATCTGTTTGGGCGTCCTTTAAGGGACTTGTTTGTTTGTTCCAACTCTATTATGGGTCCGATTATTAGCACCCCCATAATTAGTAAGCACACCCACTTAATTAATAAACTACCAAATATACCACTTGTTTTCTAAAGTGTTAGTTTCTTCTTCCATGGTTTCTTGTTCCTTTTCACAGTGTTCTTTCTGCAATTTATCCTTATATAATTTGTTGCCCATAGTTGCGGAGACATTCATCTTTCATATTTAAAAATCAAATAAAATTGCATTGTAAAAATCTATTTATTTATTTTTGGCTGCAAAAAAACACAAAAATCGTAAAAAAAATCTGATAAGAATACCATTATAATATGAGTTGATATGTTGTGAAATTTGATAACCGTGAAACTAATTTTTTTTTTTTTATAAACATATTCTATAGTAATATAAGTCACACTCTTTAATAATATAAATCACACCCTTCAGTTATCACTACGACACCATCTACTGTAATATAAGTCACACTCTTCATTTTTATGAATAATACATTTTATAATAAAAAATCACACCCTTTATAATAAAAAATCACACTCTTTAGTAATATAAGTCACACTTTTAACAGTTTCACCTGTAATTTGCCTTAAAATATATTAAAAGATTCAAAACTGAGAGCAAACCTAATCTAAAAAACACTATTATTCGAACATATAAACACCCAAAAAAGAGAGAAAAAGGAAGGTTCAATTTTCAATTGGTTTGTTGATTGCAAAGAAAAATAAATATAATAAATAAAGAAGACACATTGTGTATCTTTACCTGAGATCTAAAGTGAAGAGGGTGCACAGAATGAAGCAAAAGAAAGAATCGGACTTGTGAGCGGTGGAAAAAGGTGGGATGGCGCCATGGCGGGAGGGGAACGGAGGTGGGGGCAAGTGAGAAAGAGAGGAGTGAAAATGGAAGCAGATTTGTAGAAAAAATTGCTGGAAATGGGGCGGTTGCGGCGGTGGGCGGTGATGGCGGCGGCTTCAGGCGGTCACGGTGTCAAGGGTGGTTGGCAGCCGAAATGGGAGAAATGGAAGGAGGCAGCCGATAAGAAGGGGGAGAAGGAGGATCTCTCTCAAAAAAAAAAAAATTATTGGACACAACTTTAACTTAAGCTAGAAAATTTGAAATAGCCACTGAAAATAGTGCAACATCTTTAGCCACATTATTGAGAAAACCTCAATTATTAATCCTTTTTCGTTTAAAAAGTTTTTTTTAATCAAAGTTTTCAGTTTCATTCTTTTATAGTCAAGATAATAATCTTTTGGACTATTATATCCTTAATAAAGTCAATATAAAATTAAAAAAAATAATGGTTCGGTTTCATTAAATAATGATATGAGGTTAACATATTATATTATAGATTTAATTAAATTATGGTACAAGTTTAAAAATAACGATATAAGTTGAATTAAATTGTGGTACGAAGTTAATTTAATAGTGATACGAATTAAAGTAATAGTGGTGTGAGATTAATTGAATGGTGGTATAAGTTAAAATGATGTTAGTACGAATTAAAATAATGAAAAAAAAAGGTAAAGTTGAAAAAAATAGATTCTCTTGCTTAAATAGAATGATTAAAATCTTGTAATAAAACGATTTTTATCTTCAAGTCAATATAAAATAAATTAATACAACTGAACAAAAACCTTAATATTTTCATAATTAAAAGGCCAGCTTATTGTAAGCAATGTTTGTGGACAAAAACTTATAATTGTCTAATAAATATCGCGGGTATAAGTTAGAACAAATCAACATTTATCTCACTCAAAATATTAAAACGATATTTCTAAATGTTTGTTATATCTTATTTTGAGATTATCTCACGCAGACTCATCTTTATCCTTGGGTAAATAGAATTTGTCATTTCAAGTGGAGGTGGGTGTTGTAAAAATCCTAAAAGCGTATATTGGGCAGACAAGAAGGGCCTCAGGATTAGTCGAGTGCCCTCGTTTAAATTTGGCTAGCTTTTGTATGCACTCGGGTGCACCCTGCACTTATAATGCATTTTAGAAGCGTGTAATTTATTATGCTAAAAAGTGCGATTTATTTACACAGAAAAATACAATTGTTAATATGGGAACATAGTTCCATGTTTTTGTTTGGAATAGTTGCACGTTTCTATTTTATATAATTGCATACTTCTAAAATATATTATGAGTGCACGGTGCACTCAAGTGTACATGAGACTCACTCTTTAAAGTTAACTTTCAACCCATTTAACGATTCGTTATTTCACGGGATTAATTTTAACTGAATTCAGATAAATGTAGATTCTAAGTTAATTTTCATTTGATTTTTTTATTACAAGGAAATTCGCCGTCTCTATTTGAGGGTGCGATAGTTTGATAATCATAAGGGAGATATAAGTAGCATGAAATAGATTATATGCATAATCCAGAAGCTCCTAAATTATTAATTTTTATTTTAAAAAATTATTAAATTGTTTTTTATTTAAAAAAAAATTCTTAAATCATATAAATTCTTGATTCATAAGCCCCTAAATTATTTTTTTATTTTAATAAGTCTTTAAACTATATATTTTTTGTATCATAAGACCCTTTTTTGATAGGTGGCTAGAGACGTTTTTTTTGTTGAAATTTGATATAAATATAACAACATTGAAATTGTGCTGATATATCATATTTTAATGAAAAATATTAAATAAATTTAGTAAAATCTATGCATATCTATTACCAGTGGCCTAGTGAAACAAGAATCGTATAGTTTAAAGGCTTTTTAAAACAAAAAGTAGTTTAAGAATTTTTTTAAATAAAAATTAATAGCTCATGAGTAGAGCCGGCAAATTGGGCTGCCCGGCCCGGCCCATCGGGCCAAGTCATGTTCATGGGTTGGGTCGGGCCGGTCCATCATCTAGTAGGGCCTACAGAAATGCAGCCCAGCCCAGCCAAGTATGGGCTCTGTTAGTATTAGTGTCCTAGAGACAATCCTATTGTGAGGACATAATACTAAGATGATATTCAATTTTGGTTTTAATATTATTATTTATTTAATATTAAATGTATGGCATTACATTTGTTTGAATATTATGTTTGGTTGTTTACATTTATTCTTATTTGTGTTCCCATGAGCCATTGTTGTCACTGAGGTTGTGAGAACTCAGATGACTTAAGCATGATTCTCAAATTGTCCCGATCAAGGATCATCAAGAATGGGATATTGATGATGCAATTAAGATTGGTATGCGATCTGCATCATACTCTTAGAGAGTGTAATAAGATTTCACTTACTACGAGATACTGGGTATCTCATGATGGATGCACATATAACTTAGAGGGTATTGGTATACCCATCCGAGAAACCGTTTGATGTAATTCCACAATATGTGTCTACGGGTGTCTCGGTTAGTGGAAGCGATGCGATACTCCTTTGACTTGAGGTCAATACGCACGACATGTGTGGAGTGATGAACTTTGACCATGACCGATGCTTGCACACTTTCATGGGTAGATATGGCTTGAATTGAGTTCATCACGAAATGCATGTGTGTGGTAGTTGAACCAAGAAAATGATTCATTCTTCAATGTGGATTTAGAGAGAATACTCATCTTCTCATCATAATTGGATCTAATTCATCGGCCGATGCACGTCATCTTGGACTTTGTGGCCAAGTGTGGCATACGTGATCAATTAGTGATTAGAGATAATATGATTAAGTTATTTGAATAGACACTTCATCATGTTCAAGACTTAATCGAGTATTCGCGAATGAAGGGACAATGTCACAATAGCCTACATGTTATAGGTAGTTGCAGAATTCCTCGCAACATACCTCGTATATTGAGAATGTCCGACTTATTGTCTAGGGTTCAATTAAGACCGTTAGTTTGATCGCTCGGTATACGAGGGTCTATGGGTCACACAACAAGTAGCAGTTGTTTACCGATGATAGTTGGTTGATTAAATATTATATTGGATATTAATATTTAATTTATGGAGAATATAATAATAATTATATTTAGAATTAAGTATTATTATTATTTAATTAATTTGGATTTAATTAAATAGGATTCTCAATAATAATATATGGAATATTATTGTAGGATTTGATATATATGAAAATCAAATTCGTAGGATTTTATATATAGGGAAATCAAATCTATGGGATTTGATTGGCAAGATTAGGAATTTTATTTCCTAATAAAGATAGCTTAAGATTTAAGTTGGGATTCCCCTATATATATGAGTCCTTGTGAATTCATTATTAACACGAGAAATTTATTTCTCCATAAAAATCTCTAGTTAGAATTTTCCCTTCAAATTTATCTCGGGATTCAACACTGCCGAATCGGTGCGAGTTGGTGAACGGCTGTTACGTGGATACCATAGTAGAGGAATCCGTGTACGAATCACTGTAAGGATTATGTTTATGTTTACCCGTAATTTAATTATGCAATTATACGTTCGTTGTTGGTGAACTGTTTAATTCCACTGTGCATGTATTACGTGTTTACGCGCATCTAAATTCCAACAGTTGTATCAGAGCTCCAGGCTCTTGATTGATTGTGTAATTGAATTAGTTTTATAAATTAATTTTTTTTTATAAAACTCGTTGGTGCAGCTGATCAGTTTAACCAATACCACACCAATTGGTATATGTTTGGGGTGATATGCCTAGTTCGTCTTTCTTACCCGGTTAGGGTTTTCTACGAAAACCCGCCGCTCCCCATCTGCTTCGTCCTCTGCCGTTTCGCGTCCAAAGCTTGGCACCATGGCGTCCCTTGAGTCGGCGGTGCTACGCCTCGACTCGAGTCGCTCGCGGGATGCCGCGGTGTAGCGCAACCCAGCGGGTTAGACCCGCGGCGGCGTGACATGAATCGATGTTATTCCATACGACGTTGGTCGTGTTTCGTCATTTTAGGCGGCGGCATCATCGTCTCGTTGCCGATTTGTTGACTTAGCCCCTGGTTTGGTGCAATTCGCTGCGAAGCACCACCGTGTGTAGGTCCCGAACGGGTTTCGTGAGAGCAGAAGTCTGAGGGGAGGGGTGAATAGACTTCTGAAAACTTTTCGTGTAAGATCAGGTGTGATGACAAGTTTCCTGATCAGAGTGCAAGTGAATCAGTTTGGACTGATATCCAACTTACTGATCGTCTGAAGGCTGATCAGTTCGGTGTCTATCAGTTTAACTGATGTGCGGAAGCTAGTTTATACCCGTGTGAAAAACCAGTTTTGTCAAATCAGATTCTGATGTCTGTTTTCAATCAGCTGACTAAAGAGTCAAACTGATCAGATCAGTTGTTTGATGCAAATTGATCCTAACTCAGAATATGTATGCAATTTTAAGCAAAGTCGTGTGCAATAGTGTAAAGCAATTAAGAGCAGATAAATGCACACAAGATTTATAGTGGTTCGGACAACCAGTCCTACGTCCACTCTTCCCTATCACAAGGGGCACCAACTTAACCAACTGGACTTGGTTTATTGTGTTAGTCCAACACATTACAACCAACAGATGTTTTAAGAGTTCTCACTCAACCGATCCCAGAAATCAGAACTAGAAACCCTAGTCTGAAATCTTGCTAAACAAACTTAACCTAACTTTTGGTTTGGGTAAAGATGTTTGTTTGTTCCAACTGGAAATCTATCCTAGTGTTTAAGTAGCCTAAGAGCTAAAGGATGAGATTTCTATGCTAAGAACTAATGGGATGAACACTTAGAAATAATTTCAAGTTTATGTTTTTTGTGCGGAAATTTTGCTATAGTATGAGCTTCTTGATTATTTTCGTATCTTCACTCTGAAGAGAAATCCCATATTTATAGACCTCGAAATCAAAGAGCCGTTGGAGAACAATTTGAATTTCCGGCTATATTTGGTAGGATGCAGGATTTGATGTGACGTGCTTCAGGGACGGCATGGCCGAAAGCGTGAATAGTTATCCTTTCTAGTCGTTTAACTATGCAGCTCCGAATCCCGCATTGTCAGCTTGTTCATACGTGTCATTTTCTCATTGGTTAACAAGTACAGTATTTCAGTGTTTGTTCACCAACTAATTTTGACATTCTTCCGGGTGCGGTTTACCTGTATGTTCGATAAGTAGTTGCTTATCATCCTGGCGACTTGGCCCGAATCGATCAAGAACTTCTCTTGATCAGTCTCCTTGAGTCTACTGATATGGTTGTCTTAACTTCAACCAATCGACTCTGCTGAAGTCTTCATAGAGTAGGTCTTCTGATCTTCAAGTAAAGTTTTTTGAAATCCACTCTTGATCTTGAAATTTCTTTGATCTTTCTTCCGATCTTGCTCTGCTTGATCATCGCTCACGATCTTCACTACTGACCTTCACTTGACTTGTGCATCTTGAGTTCTTCTTTAAGAAAGACCTAGTCTAATACATCAGTTGTCTAACATGTTCAGCTGGTTTCCTATCATATCATCAGTCGACTAACATGTTCGACTGGTCCTATTACAACTGTTTTAGAACTTCCATCAAAACTATAAATTTCCCAACACCCCGTCGCCTCGTCTCTACGTCTACCGTTCGGTGCCCCCGAAATGCGCCACCGCACTGCTCTCGATCTGCTTCCCTCGTCTCTGGTTTGACCTTGGATGGGGTTGTGGGTCTGATTATCTTAGGTGACATCAAGCCATGCCACGCCGCTTTAGGCGGTGACGACACTTCTGCACGCTTCATTTCGATGCTCATCTGTCGTTTGTTTACATCTGTACAAATTGGTTTTTGGGGTTTGATTTTATGATTTATCTAATTTGGTTGGACTGTTTCAATTAACCTGGATAATCTAAACTTTGTCATTGACCGTTTATGATTAAATTAGATTAAATCATAGAAATTGTTGATGAATGTTATTTTTGGTTGTCCCGATTGAGAGGCAGTTTACTTGTTGTGATAAGGGAGGGGCTACTTTGCAAATTAGATTTCAAACAGGCCCCTCCGTGCAAATTTTAAAAATTGCACTTGAGCCCTTAGTAAAATCAAAGTTAAGATTTTTTTTAATTAATAAGTTTAATTTTTTAAATAAAATTAAAACTTGGACTTTTAATTATAATTAATCGGATTAATTATTAAGATTTAATAATTGTTTAAACTTTAAAATTGAATTTAAAATTAGATTTTAAAATTCAATGAATCTTGAAAATTATTAAATTCTCACTTGGTTAACTTATTTTAATTAATTTGTTAACGCGTTTATAGTCCGCATTATAACTGTTTGGGTAGGCGGCGCACAATATCTGTCGGACCGTATTAAATGTTTGGGTAGACGACGCCCAATATTTATTAGTTTGTTCATGTCATGTTTGGGTAGGTGGCGCCCAATAATTGCTCAAATGTGACATAGATAACATGTTGGATCTCGATTAAACAATTAATACCCCGCCTTTAAAAATGTTCCTCACTAAAATATGGTTTTTCATTAGACTGAAACGATGTCTTCCATCAAAATTAAAAGTAAACCGGAGATTTCATTCCAATGAGTATTTAAGACCCTCGTCTTTTGCTCGGATCTACATCTAACGGGACTTTTATAGGGGCATTTAATGTCGTCGTTTGATGGATGTTAACCAACTTAATTTTGTTTCACCAGCCCTCGCGGGGAACAAAAGTTAAGGGACATCAATCGAACTGACGATAAACTAGGAATTGCATCTTGGCAATTGATTTGGAGACCTACCAGTTATTCTGTTATAATAATCAGCCCTCGCAGATATTATAATAGTAGTAATGTGGATCCTAGTCCATTACAATTTATATTTGATATAAATTTGTACACTTCCGATGAGGTCGTTGAGTATGTGAAAATAATGGAGACAAAATAAATTTAAAGGCCATGTTTATTTTGATTGCTGAATATTGATCATAGGAATTATGTGTTTTAATTCCCATTTTTATTTAATTTCTCTAGGATTGTTGAAATGAATAACTTGTCGTTGAGAAGTGTTTTGGAAACAAACAAATTGGCTGGGCCAAATTTTTTGGAATTGCACCGAAACGTTCGTTTGGTGCTTAGGCAAGAAAATATTGAGTATGTGTTCAACACGCCAATCCCTATTGCCCCTGAGGCTAGTACTGAAGAGGCTGAAGCGTTTGACGTTGCAGCTCAGAAGAAGCATCAAGAGAATGCTTCCCAGGCTCAGTGTGTTATGTTGCTCGGCATGACTCCCGAGTTGAAAAGGCAACATGAGAAGATGCTCCCCTTTGAGATGCTCAAGCATCTGAAGGATATTTTTTTATTCTGAATCTCGTTCCGAGATTTATGAAGTGATGAGAGATCTGTTCAGATGTCGACTAGCTGAAGGAGGGAAAGTCTCCCCTCATGTATTGAAGATGATAGGGCTAATCGAGAAACTTGATCGTTTGGGAATTGAGCTCAAAACCAATGTTGATGTTTATGTTATTCTTCAGTCGCTTCCCGATTCATATTCGTGTTTCGTGGTAAACATTAATATGAATAGACGGAATTGACCATGCCTGAGCTTCATAACATGCTCAAGATTGTTGAGTCTTCCACTGCTAAGGAAAAATTTGTATTCATGGTGAGTGCTTCTACTTCTTCTGCTCCGAAAGGAAAGAAGAAACGAAGAAGCAAGGATAAGAAGGGCTCTAAGCCAAATTTCTTTAAGCCCAAAAATGGAATTCAAAAGAAAGAGATGGTAGATAAGGATGTATACCTCCACTGCAAGCAGAAGGGGCATTGGAAGAAGGACTGCAAGGTTCTGGCAGCTGAAAAGAAGGCACAAGGTGTCTCAGCCACTGGAACATGTATGTTTGTTATTAAGATAAACATGTCCACAAATTATACTGACTGGTGGGTATTAGATACCGGTTGTGGCTCACACATTTGTACTAATGTGCAGGGTCTCAAGGATAGCAGGACAGTTAGGCCGGGTGAAGTCACTTTACACCTTGGGAATGGAGCAAGGGTTGTTGCTGAACGTGTTGGCACTTATGTTTTAAACTTACCCTCTGGTTTTAGATTAGAACTGAATAATTGTTATTTTGTTTCGTCTATTACTTGCAACATTATTTCTATTCCCATATTAGACATTGAGGGTTTTTCCTTCCATTTTGCAAACAATAATTATTATTTTTCGCTTAATGGTGATGTTTATGGAAATGCTCATTTATCGAATGGTTTATATTTGTTGCATTGTGGATATGATGTTCTTAATATACAAAATAAAATACTCAAACTTAGTAATCATGAAAACCCAACTTATTTGTGGCATTGTAGACTTGATCATGCAAACGAGAAAAGGATTGCAAGGTTAAAGAAGTTAGACTACTTAACCCCATTCGACTTTGAGTCTTATGAAGATTGCAAATCTTGTCTCAAGGGAAAAATGATCAACAAACCCTTTTCTGGGAAAGGGGTACGTGCCAAAGAAGTTCTAGAGTTGATCCAAAGTGATGTATGTGGACCATTGCCCACTCTAGCTAGGGGTCACTTCGGTTACTTCATCACTTTTACTAATGATTTCTCGAGGTACAGATACGTGTATCTTATGAAATACAAATCCGAATCTTTTGAGAAATTCAAATAGTATAAAGCTGAAGTAGAGAAGCACCTTCGTAAGAGTATTAAGACTCTTCGATCAGATCGAGGAGGAGGAGAATACCTCAGCCATGAGTTCACTGATTATCTGAAGTTGCATGGAATCCGATCACAATGGACTCCTCCCGGAACACCCTAAATGAATGGAGTTTCCAAAAGGAGAAACCGAACCCTGTTAGACATGGTAAGGTCCATGATGAGCTTTTCCTCTCTTCCAACATTCTTATGGGGATATGCGCTCCAAACCTCAATCTACATTCTGAATATGATTTCGTCCAAATCGGTTGAGCTTACGCCATAGGAGCTATGGCATGGCAAGAATCTAACTTTCTCACATATAAAGACGTGGGGTTGCCCCGCGTTTGTGAAGAAAATGCTCACTGATAAATTAGAATCAAAAGGTAAAAATGGTTACTTTGTGGGATATCCTAAGGAAACTAGAGGATATTATTTATATCTCTCTGAGAAACAAACAATTATTGTTTCTAGGCAGGTCAGGTTCCTCGAAGAAGACTATCGTAAGAAGATTGTTGGGATTATACTGGAAAGTATGCTTTTACTTTGTATAATCAGACTAACTGTTTTTCGGACTTATTTACTGAAATAAATTGTTTATCACTGATGCTTTAAATATCATTGAATGTTACATATATTTACTGCATAACTGTTCATTAAATAGTACGTGTTACATTGTAGTTAATTTAGTGATATCAAGATCACAGAAGATTAAATTAACAGTTCTTTGTAACTAAAAGTACACCATTCACGACCTAGATGGAAATGAACAATCCATCGTGAAAGGTTGTAGTGTAAGGCTCGGATTAGTTTGTCTTGACCAAGAGATTACACTAGTGCATGACTGATGCATTGAAGATGACCTACAGGAGGACAAATTCTTCATAACTGAACTAGGAAGAATTAGACCTCAGTGGTTAGTTATTTCTTAATTTTCGTCCCTTAAATAGGATTGTGTGTGGTTAGTAACTATTGCTTTGACTTATTACGGGTAGAGAATCAAGTAGATTCAATACTTTATATCTTGGACAATATTATTGGTCACATGCGATTGCTAAGATTTAATACGGAGAATCGTGTGCAAGTACGCTTGTTCGATTTGCCCCCTTGGGAGGTTCATAAGTTTTATCATACAAAATCTTGCAAGTGGAACTAGTTTTCGGTATGGATAATACATTTACCAAGGATAAAAGATATTAATTAATGGAAAGTTATTTCAGTGGCTTGAATTAATTAATGGGCTAGATAATCTTAAACGCGGATATTAACTGTAATATGGGTTAAGATGGATAGTGCAATATTAATTATATAGTGGGAATAATTAATATTTATGGGCTTGAATAATATTGTGGCTCAATATTGATAATTCAAGGTCCATTGGAAGGTCCAATCTTAATTCTCCTAAATGCCCCCAAGTAGCCCAACATAAAGTCCAATAACTGAAAAAGGTGTTTAAAAATAAAATAAATTTTGTTGCTTATTTTTCCTCATATTTTTCGAAAATTATGAATAAAAGGGGAGAAAGATTTTCTTTGAATTTTGTTATGGAATGAAGATATGTATTCTTGGAATACAATATTATCTCATTAAATTCAAGAAATCTCCCACTTGGTTATTCATATGGATTTTTTGAAAATTTTGAAAAAGAAGGAAAAAGAAAGATTTTCTTGATTTTCTTGAAAAGATATTATGGAAGATATGTATTCTTGGAATACAAGAATATCTCATAAATTCAAGAAGACCCAAATCTTGGAATCTTGATTCTTTCTTTTTTCGAAAATTTCCATAACAAGATGAGGTGGGATTTTTGTGGAATATTTTAATTATGGAGAAAAGAATATATGAGATACATTCAAGATTTCTTGGAGATCAAGAAAAGATTTTCCCACATTATTTTTTCCCCAAATTTTCGACCACCACCCCATCTATAAATAGGGGATGATTCTTTCATTCCCAAGGGTAATTCCAAGTACTGAAAAATTAGTAAATCCACAAAAGTGGTGCAACAAAGTTTATTTTTCCTTTTGTTAATTGTTCGCGACTATCCTTCCACCGGATTGTCGAGCAAGGACTATGGAATACTTGGGAAGGACTTTTGGTGTGTTTTCATATACGAGCCATTCCAAGAGGTAAGTTCACGTAAACTCGTAGTAATTCCGCATGCGTAGGATTTACGTGAATTATTTATATGCATGATTTGTTGTTGAATTATTATTTGAATTAATATGGGTTAATTCATGCTAGTAATAATTGTTAGAATTAAATTTGTATTTAAATATTCATCCCGAATAGATCC
This sequence comes from Stenogyne calaminthoides, assembly GCA_037126765.1. Taxonomy (NCBI): domain Eukaryota; kingdom Viridiplantae; phylum Streptophyta; class Magnoliopsida; order Lamiales; family Lamiaceae; genus Stenogyne; species Stenogyne calaminthoides. Next base: position 25,870,178 of record JBBCBC010000009.1, on the reverse strand, counting down.
GGGCAACTAATTCCCCAACAGATAGAACTTGAAGAAATTCAAGAACCACATATTAACTTAGGGACTGATGATTTGTCAAAGCAACATGACAAAGAATCAGTGTGAGCATTCAGCAACTCTCATGGTGGAAGTTTATCACTAAGTGATCCTCTTTCAGCCAGTGGGAGCGTAATTGTAGTTGCATTGCCTTCGCAACGAACTCCAAGTGGGCTGAATGAGAATAGCATAGTTCAAACTCTCGCTCAAGAGACATCTGAAAGTGTCACTCTTGAGGACTCTCCGGTCAACGATGAAATCGCTGCACCACAAAATTTACACGATCAGAATGTACAGCCTGCACAACCACTGCTCCGTAAGTCTACTAGGATTCGTAATCCACCCACTAGATATTATGGTTTCCTCATAGAGGAACATGATGATGTGGAGATCCCGGATAAAGACGATCCTAGAACTTACACTGAGGCAACATTAGATGTTGACTCAAAGAAGTGGCATGAAGCCATGAAATCTGAGATGGACTCGATGTACACCAATCAAGTCTGGGACTTGGTTGAGTTGCCGAAAGGGGTTAGACCCATAGGTTGCAAGTGGGTCTTCAAGCGTAAGTCCGATGCAAATGGCAAAGTACAAACCTACAAGGCTAGGTTGGTGGCGAAAGGTTATAGTCAACACGAACGTATTGGCTATGACAAGACTTTCCACCAGTTGCTAAGATCAAGTCCATTCGAATTTTACTTCCGGTAGCAGCACACCATGATTATGAGATTTGACAGATGGACGTCAAAATAACTTTCCTCAATGGTAACATTGATAAGGAAGTGTTTATGACTCAACCGTAAGGTTTTATATCAAAGTCAAAATCTAATCTTGTGTACAAGCTTAAACGATCCATTTATGGATTGAAGCAAGCTTCTAGGAGTTGGAATATCCTATTTGATGAAGCTGTCAAATCTTTTGACTTCATCAGAAATTTGGAAAATCCATGTGTTTATCGTAAATGCAGCAGAAAGAATAGTCTTCATAGTCATATATGTCGATGATATATTGATTATAGGAAACAATATCCCGCTTATGCAGTCTGTGAAAGATTGGTTATCAAAGACCTTCATGATGAAGGATCTTGATGAAGTCTGCTACATCTTAGGGATCAAGATCCACATAGATAGATCCAAGAAGATGTTGGGGCTGTCACAGTCCACCTACGTAGATAAGGTGCTGAAGCGATTTGCGATGGAGAACTCTAAGAGAGGTTCTCTACCGACATGTCATGGGATAAAGTTGTCAAAGAAGGATTGTCCTTCCATAAAAGCTGATATTCAACACATGAAGGATGTACTATATGCATCTGCAATTGGTTCCATCATGTACGTCATGACTTGCACTAGGCCTGATGTGGCCTTCGCTGTCAGCATCACTGGTAGATACCAGCAGAATCCACGTGAACCTCGCTGGATTGCTGTCAAGAACATTATGAAGTACCTCAGACATACTAAAGATTACTTTCTTGTCTACGGTGGACAGTCAGAGCTAGTTGCAACTGGCTATGCTGACGCCAGTTTCCAGTCCGACTGTGATGATTACAAGTCACAGTCAGGTTATGTTTTCACTCTCAATGGTGGGGCAGTTAGTTGGAATAGTTCCAAGCAAGATACAACCGTGGATTCAACAACCGAAGCTGAGTAAGCTGTGAAAGAAGTTGTCTGGATAAAACAGTTCTTAAGTGAACTAGGGGTAGTTCCAAGTGCCAGCAGTCCAATAAAGTTGTATTGTGACAACACTGGTACAGTTGCGCAAGCAAAATAGTCGAGATCTAATAACAGAAACAAGCATGTACCAAGACGTTACCACTTAATACGAGAGATAATCGCTAGAGGAGAAATATAGTTAGAACGTGTTCCCACAGAAGATAATTTGGTTGATCCTTTCACCAAAGCTTTGAGTGTTCATGTACACTCTAGACATTTTAATGGTCTAGGGGTTAGACATGTAGGTGATTGGCTCTAGTCCAAGTGGGAGATTGTTAGTGTTAGTGTCCTAAAGACAATCCTATTGTGAGGACATAATACTAAGATGATATTCAGTTTTGATTTTAATATTATTGTTTATTTAATATTAAATGTATGGCATTACACTTGTTTGACTATTATGTTTGGTTGTTTGCATTTATTCTTATTTGTGTTCCCATGAGTCATTGTTGTCACTGAGATTGTGAGAACTCAGATGACTTAAGCATGATTCTCAAATTGCCCCAATCAAGGATCATCAAGAATGGGATATTGATGATGCAATTGAGATTGGTGTGCGATCTGCATCATACTCTTAGAGAGTGTAGTAAGATCTCACTTACTACGAGATACTGGGCATCTCATGATGGATGCACAAATACCTTAGAGGGTATTGGTATACCCATCCGAGAAACAGTTTGATGTAATTCCACAATATGTGTCTACGGGTGTCTCGGTTAGTGGGAGCGATGTGATACTCCTTTGACTTAAGGTCAATACGCACGACATGTGTGGAGTGATGAACTTTGACCATGACCGACGCTTGCACCCTTCCATGGTTAAATATGGCTTGGATTGGGTTCATCACGAAATGCATGTGCGTGGTAGTTGAGCCAAGAAAATGATTCATTCCTCAATGTGGATTTAGAGAAAATACTCATATTCTCATCATAAATAGATCTAAGTCATCGGCTGATGCACGTCAGCTTGGACTTTATGGCCAAGTGTGGCATAGTGATCAATTAGTGATTAGAGGTAATATGATTAAGTTATTTGAATAGACACTTCATCATATTCAAGACTTAATCGAGTATTCGTGAATGAAGGAAAGATATCACAATAGCCTACATGTTACAGGTAGTTGCAGAATTCCTCGCAACGTACCTCGTATATTGAGAATATATGATTTATTGTCTAGGGTACAATTAAGACAGTTAGTTTGATTAATCGCTCGATATATGAGGGTTTATGGGTCGCACAACGAGTAACAGTTGTTTACCGATGATAGTTGGTTGATTAAATATTATATTGGATATTAATATTTAATTTATGGAGAATATAATAATAATTAAATTTAATTAAATTGGATTTAATTAAATAGAATTCTCAATAATAATATATGAAATATTATTGTAGGATTTGATATATATGGAAATCAAATCCGTTGAATTTTATATATAGGGAAATCAAATCTATGGGATTTGATTTGCAAGATTATGAATTTTATTTCATAATAAAGATAGCTTAAGATTTAAGTTGGGCTTCCTCTATATATATTAGTCCTTGAGAATTCATTATTAACACAAGAAATTTATTTCTCCATAAAAATCTCTTGTTAGAATTTTCCTAGCAAATTCATCTCGGGATTCAACACTGGCGAATCGCTGTGATTTGGTGAACGATTGTTACGTGGATACTATAGTAGAGGAATCCGTGTACGAATCACTGTAAGGATTTTGTTTATGTTTACTCATAATTTAATTATGCAATTATACGTTCGTTGTTGGTGAAATGCTTAATTACGCTGCGCATGTATTACGTGTTTACGTGTCTCTAAATTCCAACAGGCTCACGGGCCAACGGATCGGCCCATGATTTTTTTAAAATTATTTTATTTACTTTACAAAATTATATTATTTCTTTGTAATTTTTTGGGTATATTTCTAACCTTATCAATTTACTTTATTTTCTAATTAAAAAAATAAAATAATAATTATAATTATAAAATTTTAAAATACAATCTTATGTACATAACAATATTAACTTGGGTAATATTTTGTTGATTGTGATTGTTAATTGTATTAAAAGAACTCGTAGTTTGAAATATTACAAAATACTCCCTAAAAATTTAAAAGTTTAAAAAAATTAATTGATAAATATTATAAAATCATCTTTTTTTTTTCCAATTGCATTTGTAGTAATTATTTGTTTCTTGATTTTCCATTATTCATCATCAGTGAAACAAATTTCTTTAGTCATTATAGTTTGTAAAAAGAATTATCAAAAAAAAAATAAAAAAATAAATAAAATTTGTCGGGCCAAACGGGCGGCCCATGACCCGTCAGGCCAAAATGGCCCAAGCTCAGTTTTTTTCGGACCTTTAATTTTTTAGCCCAATTCATACTTTGGCTCGGGTTGGCCGGGCCGGCCATCGGGTCGAGTCCAAATTGTCGGCTCTATTCAGGACCCTTTCAAATGCATTATGCCTCAATTATATACGAGGGCCCTGGCGAAACAAAAATTAGTGGTCTTTAATTGTTGAGGGAGTATTTAACTATTTTGCTATCTCGAACAGCAAAGTGGCTCCAATGACGTTAAAATAGATGATTAATATACATGTGAACCAAATTTATATATAAATTATATTATTATAATACATAAAAATTTATTATAATTATGCATAAAAATTATCTCTACTTAAAAAAATAAAATTAAATAGTGATAATTTTTGTATATAATAATAATATTTTTTGTGTGTAACAGAGAAAATATTTTTGTATATAATAATGATATTTAAAAAATTGAGTTCACTGTAAACTCGGATTCATATAAGTTTTTGTCAAAATGGAAATCATGTCTGACTCTACTCTATTTTAAACTCTGAAAATAGAAAGAAAAAACCGCAACTAAAAGTTGTTGCTCTCAAATTGGAAAGAAATTTAATAAAAGGGAAATAAAATTTGGCACTCGATCTCTACGGGTGTGTTTGTTTGAAATTCATTCGAATGGACTTAGAACTTTAAAAATCCAGTCTCATTATAGTTTGAGATTTCAATTTTTACTCTTGTAAAATATACATACACATTTATTTTTTTATAAAATTCAATACATTCACATCACTACTTATTTTACTCTCAGTACAATATAATAATACAATATCAATCACTATTAAAAATTAATTTGTGATAAGGTAAAATCATACCCTACTAAAATCTCAAAATAAACACATTTTTTATTATGCATCAAGACTTTCAAATTCATATGATTCTAAAGTCATGACTTTCACCGCACATCTAGATCTCAAAATAAACATACCCTACATGTAATGTAACATCCACCGACACTGTAATGTCTATAATATTTCATGTGTGTTTCCCTAATCAATGTTGCAAATAACATTTCACAATTCCATTCCCTAATCAATGTTGCAAATAACATTTCACAATTCCATTCCCTAATCAATGTTGCAAATAACAATTCAGGTTCCGCTTGGTTGAGGGTAATGGAAGTGTGTAATGAGAATCATTTTTATTAATTGTTTGATAATTTTAATTGATACACAAGTAATAGAAACAGAAGTAAGCAATTGATTATCTTCACTCACTCAACCCACCTCACATGATACTCATTGTTCATATTATAAACAAATAATAATAATGTTATCAATAAATCTTAGTAATTGACCCATCAATGATATTAATTATCATTACTATTTTTTAATCATACCAAGCGGGTCCTCACAATTTCATGATCTTTAAATGTAGGTAATGGTGCTCTAAAAATAAATTGTCAAGGCGGCCACTCTTTCAAAGTAGACACGTTGAACTAATTATTGTGTGACACCGTATTATGACAAGCTAAATTAAAAAATATTTTTTACTCATTAATTGTGATACATTTTTCTTTTAATAGGTCAAATTATTGACTCAAATTCCTGACATTTTTTATTAAATAATAATGCTCTATTGACTTGAGTTATTTTACTTTATTTTTATATATTTTTTAATTGGGCATAATCATTAACACCTAGAAATCGCTCAATAACCTTGCATATACAATATTTTTAAGATATTCCGTACAATTTAATAGGCTCACTCTTGGTTCAAAAAAAATAGGCTCATTCTTTTTTATTTTGACTAATCGATTTCTTTTTTATTTTAACATCTCAGAAACAATTGCACAAGAAAGTGATTCAAAAGATTGACATTCACACAAAATCGTTTATCTTAAATACTTCATCCATCCCATAAAGATAAGTTTGTCCACTATTTTCATTTGTCCCGTAAAAATAGATCAATTATTATATTTAAGATGCCATTAATTTTTTTTCATATTTATCTTTATAAATGTGTTTTTTTTAAGAAATCCAAATATTAATAATAAGGACAAAATGGGAAAATTTTTATTGTTTTATTAAAAGTTTTATCAATTTAGTACTTGAAAAAATATTTAACTATCAATTTAAGGCCTCAAAAGATTTTTCGATATCGATAAAAGGCAGAAGGATAGCCAACTAAAATTTGGGCCTAAAAGATACTACCTCCATTCTATTTTTACAGTTACTGTTTTCTCGTGTTTTAGCGAGCGAGTTTTTTATTAGTATTTGAAATGATAAAATAATTTTTAAGGAGACATGCAATAGAGAAGAGGTAGATCTATCATACTCCTTCTTAAAAGTCACTTTATTATTTCAAATACTAATAAATAACTCACTCGCTAAAATACGAGAAAAAAAGTAGTGTGAAGATAGAGTTGGGACAGAGGAAGTAGAAACTATCAATTTAAGTCTCACATATTTTAAGATCATGTTTGACTTCTTATACTACCTAGTTATCCAATTATATTTTTATGAATCAAAAAATAAAAATATTTATTAAGTTTACAACTAATAAAATAATGAAATAGTATAAAAATAATAATATATACAATAAATAAGGATATACACTATAAGATGCTAAACATGATTTTAATATTTTCTAGTCCCGTATGATACTCCCTCCATCTCACAAGAATTTGCACATTTTTGTTATTAGTTTGTCCAAAAATAATTTGCATACACCAAAAATGAAAAATTCTTTCATAAATTACACCCTCACAATATCAACAAATTTAAACAAAATGTCATTATTTTTTGGCCAACATATATACACAACCCAATTCTTTTACTTAATTTATACACGAAAATTTATAAAATTACACCTCAAATCCCTACTCATTATTTCATTTTTTAATTTTAGTGTGCAAATTTATCTAGGATTGAGGAAATAGTTCTTATCTTTCATGTCCTTGATTGTTAATTTTTTTATCTTTCAAATCTCTCAATCGATGGGAAAAAAAAAACCGTTTAGACCTGAAATGATAAAGATCATATTTAAAAAAAATAAAAAATTAATCGGCGTATGTGTCTACATTCGTGGGGCAGAGGGAGTAATTTTCTTGTCTTTTAAGGGGTCACAACCGCAAATTATATAACAATGACATCATCAAAATCAAGATATTGTAAAATCATGAAACATATAGGATGACAACCACAAACCAGGCATAAACAAGATGACATCATCATCAAATTCAAACATGATACATGATGAGAGGGGGAGGTTAGGTTTAGGACTTAGGAGATAGTATATCCTCTTAAAGAAGGCATATGGCACGTAATTAAGAGTTGAAAATAAGCAAGATGCATAGTTAGTTTAGGTATGAAATTACAAAGAACCATAGGATAGGATAGGATAGGATATAGATAGTAGGTAAAGGCAAGCTACTCCCACATGAATGTAAAAGTTTGGTGTGATCCACCGGACGACGATCCTTGAGTAGAAGGGTTGGGCGTTTGTTGATGGGGCAAGCCTGTCTGAAGGCCCCACGCCCACGGGAGGTTGAAGTCCACCTCCCTGGTTGACAGAAGAGAAAGAGCACCGTTGGAGTCGACCAATCCCAATCCCAATCCCAATCCCCCGTCCCCCGAATACATGCACATGCCTTGTTCGTACTCCACCTCGTTCACTGCCGGCACCATCTGTGGTGAGCCGAATGAAACGAGCGTGGGGCCCGGTGGTTGGTTGGAGAAATGTAGCCCTGGGTTTTGGGGCTGAGGCTTCCTTCGCCTGCGGTTGTGGCTGTCCAGTCGTTTCCTGCAGCTGCGCTTTCCCTCGTCGAACTCCACCAGAGATTGAAACCTGTTTATTTTTTCTAAATTATGTTAATGCAATTAACACAACACAATTGGTTGAACATCACCTAACATCTTTTCATGGGATTCTTCCACATAGATACATCTCATTTCTGGTATTTATGTACACAAATAGGATAATTCAATTGTCAAATGCAGATGGATGCAAAGAGTTGGTCTTATGTGAAAAAGTAATAACTTTTCTATGAAACAACTACTACTATCAAACCGATACCTTTTAATGCAACAACTAATACTATTCACAATTACACACAGAATGTTAAGTTGCATAAGATTTTCCTAAATTTTGCTGACTTACCAGTTACACATTTACTCTCTGTGTCCTAAGAAACACAATTGCACACTAATACTGTTCAGTGCATACAACTAATACTGTTGAGTTAAAACAAGTAATTGGTGTTTTAATTCCATCATCTGAATCATGCTTAATTGGTGGTATTTGAAAACAAAGTACCTGCTGCACTGCTGGCAAAATCGGAGTTCTCGACCGGAAATGGAGACCTTGGGAGTCTTGGAATGAGCCTCGCAAACTTTGTGCCGCCTGTGATACTCTCTGCAAACCCTTAAATCAGCATTACAACCATCAACCAAGCAATTAACTACTTCCCTTTCCATTTCATCAATTTCTTTTCCCTGTCTTCTTTTCAACACACAAATTCAGCTTCACCAATTCTTACACCTGTTACAACATATCATGCAAGTCAACTACCAGATTGATGATAAACGATAAGTGCTCCTATCTATTGTTGACATTTGGTCTTATGCAAAAAACTGGCTATCAACTAATACTTTATAGTATAGAAACTAATACTTTTGAAACAAACAACTAATACTTTTGCAAATTATACACAAAATGCAAAGTTGCACCTCAAGAATCTTACAGCAGTTCTCACAAAAAAATGAATTTTGAATGTTAAAGACTGGTTTTTTAACTATGGGAACACTCAAAAATATTCTATGAAACTCCAATTTTCAGCTTGAATCAGAAAACCACCAGAGACAATTCAAAATTAAAGGATAAATTTCCATACAAAAACGGTATCTCACATCACCATTCAACAACAGTCAAGATCAAGGCACAATTTACATGCGATTCCCCTCAAGTTATGGAGCACCACACAAAAGTGTTAATCTTTCATAACCCCATTTGTAACAAAACACTAATAGTAATACCCTTTTCAGAAAAATAACTAGTCACAAGATAAAAAGGTAACACTGCAAATTACTGCTGCTGTATGGGCACTTAATAAATAGTGTCCTGTTTTTGTGGTTGGGTTACTCACACAGGGATGGAATTGTATTGTACCTCAATAATCAAACCAAAGAATCAGCCAAACATGGCCTTAAAGAAAGTGAAATAGAAAAAGAGATGCCAGAATGCACATTGAAAGTTCAAAGCAAGAGATGACAATGGGAGTTAAAAATGTGTAAGAAAGTAAGTGATAAAGACTTGGGAAATTAGAACCATTCGTTTTCTGACAGTGAGTCCATTATTGATGCAGGATCAGTAAACTGGGAACCAATTGATGGGAATAGTGTGTTTGTGTTGTACTTATGGCAGTAGAGTAGGGTTGTAGCCTTGAAAAAGGCTAGGGGAGTATGAATGAACCAGAAAGATGTGCACTTATTTGAGGCTTGCACATTTGGAATTTTTATTATTGGTGAAAAATCAAATAGTAGAATATATCCTACCAAACAATCCACCATAATGCTATTGGAAAATAATTTTATTTATGTGACAATTGTAACGGGCAATTCAAATATATTTTTAATTATTATTAATCTTTTTATTATTATCTTCGTTACAAATGACTTTTCACAATTGATTTTGATATGTATTTTTACGAGTAAATTTTATATTAGTAATTGAAATGATAAAGTGATTTTTAATGATGAGTATGATAGATAAGTCTATCATCTATCATATCCCTCCTTAAAACTCACTTTATTATTTCAATTACTAATACAAAATTCGCTCGCAAAAATACGTATAAAAATCAACTATGCAAAGTCTAATGGAACGGAGAGGAATATAAAGTATTAGTAATTTTAATTGAACAGTGTTAATTATTTTTATTGAATAATATTAATCGTGTATAAGTTATGTAGTGCATCTAAGTGTTATTCTAATGTATTTATGACCAGGAACTAAACTATATAATATGGATACATTTGCATATACTATATAATACTAGAACATAACAAAGTCTTGTATATTGCTACTGGCGTTATCAATGAAAACTTAATTTTACTGTTCAAAAAAAATCTTGTATATGGCGTTATCAATGAAAACTTAATTTTACTGTTCAAAAAAAAATCTTGTATATGTCAGAAACATTGTGCAATATAAGTGTATTTTTCAAAAGTGCAAGTTATTTTACCATAACATTTGCATTTTTTTAATGAAAACAACCTGCACATTTTACTAAAACACTCACCTTCCTTTTGTGCACCTAATGCATTCTTACTCATAATATATGTTATTTATATAGGATATGGTATCTATCATAGTATCATGTCGGTAGAACAACATAAAGGAAGAAGCTGGGAGGGAAGGAACAAAGTTGGGATGTTATTAATTTATTTAAAGTTGTAGGCTTTTCAGACACACTTGGCATTATAAAAACAAGATTTGGAGCAGAATTATCAGTTTTACTAAAACACTCACCTTCCTCTTTGGGCTTGTAGCCTTGTAACAAGTGATTAGAAAACTAATAATATAATTAAAAAAATAGGCCATCATAATAATGATATTAGTTGGGGAAAAAGAGATTGATAGACCCCATATGAATGAGTGGCAATTGGCAAAGATTGGGACAGAGTGTATGACTTTCAGTCCTTTTTCTTTCTAGTTATAGGTGTACTATTTCTGTCCTAACCTTTTGTTTATATTTTTTTTTTTTCATAATTTAGGGAGCGAAATTTTTATTAGTATTTAATGATGAAATAATTTTTAAGAAGATATATAATAGAGAAGATATAGATTTATTATACAATTTTTTAAAAATTATTTTATCATTTTAAATATTAATAAATAATTTGTTCGCTAAAACACGAGAAAAAAATAGATGTTAATAAAGAGTTGGAAAGGAGAGATTAATTTTCTTTTACCTCATTGATTACTCTTCCCAAAGATCGACTAATTTGAAGGATTAGAATGTACCGTCTTTTAGCTTGAATCAAATTTTTTAAAGTGCTTAAATTTGAGTTATATTTTATAAAGATCATTTCAAATTTAATTATCATATGTTATTGGTTCATAAGTTCTTTCGAATTTAATAATGTCTAAATAAATTTAATAATATCAATTTTAAAATAGATTATACATTAATTAATAGTACATATAAAATTATATATATTTACTAAATTTTATAATTTTATTTAATGAAATAAATTTAATTAACTATATATTTTTCTATTTATTATAAATACTAGGTTCGAAATTTAAATGTCAAAATATTCATTATATATAATTTATATACTATGTTATTCACGAGTTTGTTAACGAACTGCCGGATCTAATATCATTGAACTTCAATTTGTTTGTCTATATTAACGAGTTTTACTAATTGTACAATCGGGAAAAAAAAAATCGCGAGTCCCAAATAATTTCCAACGTTTTAATTTGATTACATCCATAGCAAGCACATTTTAGCACTCTTTTAGTCTTTTTTTTTTTTTGGCATGTGTTAATGCATTATTTCTGATAGCACATTTCAATAATTCAACCAGTTTCAGCTTAATTAACGGTAAGACTTTTTGCAATCTCACTCAGCTTATTTCAGAGCTTAGAGGAATATTGCTAGTACTGGACTATTCGGAAGACTTACTGATAGGTACATTTCATAATTGCAACTTATTAATAGGTACAAAATAATTGCATATCATTAGGTACATTTACACTTTCACGTTCAATTTTGGCTTATATGCAATCCCTTTTGTACCTATTAATAATTTGCATCAAAATTGTGTACCTATCAATAATTTTCCCTCATTCAAATGGGGAAAAGGTGATGGCATATCTGATATTGAACACAACATTTATCTTTCATTTATACATTTTGACAAAAATTTGTATAGTACTGATTCATGCTATGAACCTTATTTTTAGTTCATGGACATTTGAACATATCCAGGGTATGATGTCAAGTTTAGTGAGTTAGAAAAATGTGTTGGAATGTGATGTAGGGCGATACGCCTAAAAGGGGTTGAGACAGTGTCTCGGATAAATAGGAAAACTCCTGGAAATTCTTATATCATTCAATAATCAAGGTGTTCTTACAATGAAGAATGAACACGTATTTATATTAATCCTAAGAATGCATAAAAGGAAATCCTAGACTTTGGGCCCAAGTAATACTTGGTGGCCAAGTCGAACATAAGAAAGAAAAAGTTTCTCACATGGTATCTGTTATGGAATGAAGATATGTATTCTTGGAATACAAGATTATCTCATTAAATTCAAGAAATCTCCCACTAGCTTATCTATATAGTAATTTTCGAAAAATAGAAAATATAATGGCAAGAAAAATTTTCTTGATTTTCTTGAAAAGATATTATGGAAGATATGTATTTCTTAAAATACAAGAATATCTCATAAGTTCAAGAAGATCTAAATCTTGGAATCTTGCACATTAAAATTTTCGAAAAATCCATATTTAGAGGAGGTGGGATTTTGTGGAATATTTTAATTATGGGAAAAAGAATATAGAAGATATATTCAAGATTTCTTGGTGACCAAGAAAAGTCTTTTCCCACATTGATATTTCACTAGAAATTCGACCACTCCCTCTCCTATAAATAGGGGATGATTAGTTCATTCCCAAGTACAATTCCATGTGCTGGAAATATTAGCAAATCCACAAAGGTGGTGCAACAAAGTTTATTTTTTCCTTTTGTTAATTGTTCGACGAGTGTCCTTCCACCGGATAGTTGAGCAAGGGCTAAGGGAATACTTGGGAAGTCCTTTTGGTTAGTCCGTCAAATCGAAGACAACGCCATCCCGAGAGGAAATGCGTTCACGTAAAACCCGTAGATTCGCATGCGTAGGTTTTACGTGGCTTTTTATATGCATGATATGTTGTTGCAATTATTATTTGAATTAATATATGATTAATTCATGCTAGTAATAATTAAAGAATTAAATTTGTATTTAAATATTCACCCGAATAGATCTCAGGCAAATCATTTCTCCAACAACCGTATCGAGCCACAGTTTTAGGCTCAATTTTTAAATTGTAATTTAATTCGCGGACATTAATTTTGAAATTGAATAGTAGAACTGTTAGATCTGTTTTGCAGGTATCCAATTGTCATGGATTTTAATGTTTATTTTAGCATGCATATAAACCGTGGTTTTTAATTCGATTCGATTCGATTTGTTTTGCCTCGTGAGAGAAAATCCACGAGTAGACTAGGATTTGTTTGATTTGATCAATGTAATAGACTAGTCTAGATCAAGGTTTATTTATTTTTTGTAAATAAATTGTAAAAGGATCGCAAGAACTAAGAGACGAAGAATTAAAGGGACGAAATCGAGAACAAAGGCGCCGGCACGTACGTAGGCGAGAGATGATATACCAAATGATACATTTTCACAACCGGAGCCTCGTCATAGTGGGAGGGTTGTTTGACAGCCCGAGAGATTCATGAGAATAGGAGAGTCCTCGAACTTGATTCCCGGACAAGACGAATCAGACCCATGGACATATGACGAGGCATTCCAAGATAAGGATGCAGATTCTTGGCAAACAGCAATGAAAGCCGAAATGGGTTCTATGTTTCATAATAGAGTGTGGGAGCTAGTCGAACCACTTAATGGGGTCAAACTCATTGGATGTAAGTGGGTATATAAGAGGAAAAGAGGACCGGACGGGAAGGTTGAAACCTTTAAAGCAAGACTAGTGGCGAAGGTTATACTCAGAAAGAATGGATCGATTATGAGGAAACTTTTTCGCCCGTAGCCATGCTTAAGTCCATCTGTATTCTCTTATCGATTGCAAGATTTCGACTTTGAAAACGGTAAATGGATGTCAAGACAGCTTTCCTTAACGTAAGTCTTGATGAAGAGATCTATATGCAACAACCCCAAGGTTTCATTGAAACAAGCCAAGAACATCTTGTTTGTAAGCTCAAGAAGTCCATTTACGGACTCAAAGAGGCATCTAGAGCTTGGAACCAATGTTTTGATCATGTTATAAAGTCTTATGGGTTTGATCAAAACGAGTTTTGTGTATAAAAAGCGTGTCGGAACTGCATTGGTATTCTTAGTACTATACGTAGACGACATTCTGATCATCGGGAACGATGTGAAGGTGTTATCAGACGTAAGGGCATGGCTTTCAAAACAGTTTGATATGAAAGACTTAGGGAAGCCGGACACATCCTTGGGATCAAGATCACAAGAAAAGGATGGTCGGGTTATCGCAAGTTTCATACATAGACACTGTCTTGAAATGATTCAGCATGTAAGATTCCAAGAAAGGATTCGTACCTTTTCAGAATTGGAATCCATCTATCCAAGAAAATGTCCCCTAAGATTGGTTTGTCTTGACCAAGAGATTACACTAGTGCATGACTGATGCGCTGAATAGGACCTACAGGTGGATAAATTCTTCAGAACTGAACAGGGAAGAATTAGACTTCAGTGGTTCGTTGTTTCTTAACCTTCGTCCCTTAAATAGGATCACGTGGGATTGGTAACTATTGCTTTGACTTATCATGGGTAGCGAATCAGAGAGATTCAATACTTTTTATCTTGGGCAATATTATTGGTCATATGTGATTGCTAAGATTTAATACGAAGAATCGTGTGCAAGTACGCTTGCTTGATTTGCCCCCTTGGGAGGTTCATAAGTTTTATCATACCAAATCTTGCAAGTGGAATTAGTTTCCGGTATGGATAATAATGTTGAACCGTTCCTCGACCAAGGACAAAAGATATTAATTAACGGAAAGCTATTTCAGTGGCTTGAATTAATTAATGGGCTAGATAATCTTAAACACGGGAAATAATGACCGGGAGCCATATTGACTGTAATATGGTTTAAGATGGATGGTGCAATATTAATTATGTAGTGAGATTAATTAATATTTATGGGCTTGAATTATATTGTGGCTCAATATTAGATATTCAAGATCCATTAGAAGGTCCAATCTTAATTCTCCTAAAGGCCCCTTGAGTAGCCCAACAAATAGTCCAATAACTGAAAATGTGATTAAAATAAAATAAATATTGTTGCTTAATTTTCCAACCAAAATTTTCAAAATTTATAGATATGTTGGGAGAAAGATTTTCTTTGAATTTTGTTATGGAATGAAGATATGTATTCTTGGAATACAAGATTATCTCATTAAATTCAAGAAATCTCCCACTAGCTTATCTATATAGTAATTTTTGAAAAATAGAAAATATAATGGGCAAGAAAGATTTTCTTAATTTTCTTGAAAAGATATTATGGAAGATATGTATTTCTTAAAATACAAGAATATCTCATAAGTTCAAGAAGATCCAAATCTTGGAATCTTGCACATTAAAAATTTCGAAAAATCCATATTTAGAGGAGGTGGGATTTTGTGGAATATTTTAATTATGGGAAAAAGAATATAGAAGATATATTCAAGATTTCTTGGTGACCAAGAAAAGTCTTTTCCCACATTGATATTTCACTAGAAATTCGACCACTCCCTCTCCTATAAATAGGGGATGATTAGTTCATTCCCAAGTACAATTCCATGTGCTGTAAATATTAGCAAATCCACAAAAGTGGTGCAACAAAGTTTATTTTTTCCTTTTGTTAATTGTTCGACGAGTGTCCTTCCACCGGATAGTTGAGCAAGGGCTAAGGGAATACTTGGGAAGTCCTTTTGGTTAGTCCGTCCGACCGAAGACACTGCCATCCCGAGAGGTACGTTCACGTAAACCCGTAGATTCCGCATGCGTAGGTTTTACGTGGCTTTTTATATGCATGATATGTTGTTGCAATTATTATTTGAATTAATATAGGATTAATTCATGCTAGTAATAATTAAATAATTAAATTTGTATTTAAATATTCACCCCGAATAGATCTGTGCAAATCATTCCCCAACAGTATCTCGGTAAAATGGGAAAATATATCGAGAATACTTGTGAGGTTTATTCTAATATCGCAAATAACTAAAAACATTAAATATCATATAATTTTAATGATGGAAACTGAATCTCGCGATTCAATCTCCATCATCCTATCCCTCCTCGAAGCAATTTGACCTCGAATCGAGGGGGATTCAATCTCCATTTGGGGGCGTTGAAGCAGGCCCCGAGGTGGGACTGAAGGCAGTGGGGGCAATATGGAGGGGTTGTTGCGGCCCGTGAAATTCCGCTTAAACGGACACCACGGTCACGTCCATGAAAAGGCTCGACCGCCGATCCGGGTAAGGGTCGGGAAGTGGTGTAAGGCATGGGGATGGATTCAAGAGGGGGCGGTTGAGGGACATGGAACAGATGTTTCGAATTGTAGAAGCCAGGTGGTGGCGAGCCGAGGTCGAACAACTAATGGCTCAGGGAGAACGGCAAAATCAAAATACCATTCATGTAGTAGTCTTGAGGTTTAGCGAATCACCGGGAGTAGGGTCTTTGGGGTGCCAATGATGGCAGGACACAGGGGGCTTCAAGGAGAGGGACGCAGATTGAACCGGGCGAGAGGTATCCATGGGTGCAACTCAAGTTAGGTGAAGTCGTGTTGTTCCATGGTGGCGTCTATACGGCCCAACGAGGGCGACATCACGCCTAGTGTTGGGCTATCTCGTAGGGGAACCGATGTGCATTGTGGGGCGAGGGCGATAGCGCCATCTTGCAAGCGGTGGCGAATCTAATGCATGAAGCCGGGTCCGTGGATGGATTACGTCGGATCCGTCTGAGGTGAGACTTCAGTGCGTTAAGTAGCCGAACGCTACATGTTCATGATCAGTAAATCGAATGGAAATGCAATAATGTGTATGATGATAAAACTTCGTGCTTGGCCGATACCAGAACTGGCCAGTGGTAATGATCGATCCGAAAAATAAAGGCTGGCCAGACGATGATCGTAGTAATGTGGCGATAATCGCCGTATCCATCTTGTGGGCTCCATAGTGAAATCCGCGGTAGTTGGTAAACAACTTATTGAATCAGCCTTGTGGCGAATCTGTCTTTGGCGGCAACTGACCAAGTCGCGAGGCGATCTGATTCGATCCGTGGCAGCGTTAGCGTCTTAACGTAATTGCGTAATGTGATTATCGTGGTAAACCATATTTGCCGCGAACTAGCGTCGAGCCGTGTGAACCAGGTGGTATTTCGGTCAGTCGGACATCTGGCGGGTGGAGGTCGTCGTCTGGTATTAAATTTTAGCGTCTGCGTTAATAGAACGGGCATGGGGGGGTGGCGCCGATCCGGGATCTAGGAAGGTGGTAAGGGTGTGAGGTATGGTGGTGGAGATAGCGAGTTTAAGCGGATTTAGCGATGGGGGGGTTCGACACCGGCCTTGGCAGGTGATGGGGCAATGGCGGGGAGGGCGAGGCCAGGGGCTGAAGGACCGGCCAGAGGATCTCGTGCCTGCGGCATGCCATGAAAGTGGTGAGGTGCTATGGGGGGGCGACCACGGTGGTCTGCGACTTCATGGGGAGGGCGAGTTCTTCTGCGGAGGAGGGCGGCGGCGTGAATGGCGCTGAAGGCGGGAAAAGTCGCGGACGAAATTTTCAAGTGAGGTAGTGACCAAGGGAAGGGGTTCTTTCAACACAGGGCGGAGCGACTTGCAAGTCGCCAACATGTCCTCGTACGTTGCAAAGGACTCGTGCCAACGTTTGTTCAAACTGGGATCCATAATCGATTAGGCTACGGAAGCGTACCCGACTCTGAGAAACTAGATGATGCAGGGCGATACGTCTGCAAAGGGGTGGTCTCGGATACTCAGGAAATTCCTGGAAAGATATTTTATAATTCAATAATCAACCGTGTTCTTACAATGAAGAATGAACAAGTATTTATACTAATCCTAAGAATGCATAAAAGGAAATCCTATATTTTGGGCCCAAGTAATACTTAGTGGCTAAGTCGAACATAAGAAAGGAAAAGTTCCTCACATAGTATTGGTAAAAACGGGAAAACATATCAAAAATACTTATGAGTTATTCTAATACTGCAAATAACTAAAAACATTAAATATCATATAATTTTAATGACGGAAACTGAATCTCGCGATTCAATCTCCATCAGAATGAGTAAAATGAATCAAATAATACAAGTTCATAGCATAGACCTGATTTGTGGGAGATCAATTTATATATTTTAATGTGAATATATATGTAAATAAAACATAGATAGTGGACAATCGTAATATGATATACTTTTTTTTTTTTTGGTACAAGGCTTTTTCCACAACAACATTGATTAGATTTAATCTCGTGGACAAATCTTATAACAGAAAATATAGGAACTTTTAAAAGCTGGATTTATGTTCTCCATTTTCATCTAATACCATGCAATTCTTTGTTGAAAGTCACCCCTCATCTTTTTTCTTCCATGAGCAATTAGACAAAGTCTAGTATGAAAAATTTTTTACATAAAAAAACTTTAATTTACAATCAAATTCTGTAATTGGTGAATGTAAGATAAAATTGAATGGTTCATGGTTCACTCGGCCCAAGTGGTTCATGGTTCACCCGCCTCGAATAGATCATAATTTAGGGTTTATTATTTAGTGTTTAGGGTGTAGATGGTTGATTTAGGACAATTTTATAGATTTTTATACATGAATTTTTTTACACTATACCTACTCTGAGCAATTATTGATTTTTGACTTGTGGTTTTGTATGTTTCTAAGCTGCATTTGGATTTGCTTGTTGAAATTTTAACACAGTTTTGTATGAGATAATGTAACGTAATATCAGTTTGTGAAAGAAAAAAATTAATTCAATGTATTTGTTTTTTAATTAAAAATAAATTTTGACCGGAGAATATTAAAATCTTGAATAGTGATACTTTCACTTGCATTATGTGATGGTGAAAGGTTGAAGCCAAACCATTTTCCATTCCATTCACTGGATTTCATTTCTTGTGTTCTATTATTTTATTAACAAATTATTATTAAATGACATGTAACATATATTAAAAATGATAAAACGTAAGGTAAAACACTAAAATAGAATAAGTTGTGTCAAAAAACTTGTGAATCCATGATCATATGAATTTTTTTTCAAACATTATTATTATATTGTGCATATAAATTTTTACTATTTAAAAATTAGACATTTTTTTAAAACAGTAACAAAAAAAAAAAAAAGGTTCACATAAATTCAAATTTACGGATTCATAAGTTGTTATAATTGAGAGCCAAAAAGGCTTACAATAACACCTCAGCAATATTTTATATTTATGAATTCCTTAATTACTCGGGACTAGTACTTACTAAATAAAGTAAATAATTTAAGATAGATCTTGTATGTGCTCAGATATACTATGCACTCATAATGCATTTTAAAAACGTGTGATTTATTATTTAAAAATATATAATTTATATTGAAACGTATAACTATTAATATGAAAAAATAATTATACAATTTAATATAAATAAATTATATTTTTCAGTATAATAAATTATACATTTTTAAAGTGCACATGAATGCAAAAGTATATTTGGATGTATATTAAACTCATTCATAATTTTATTATAAGGCTGTTGGGCGGAATGGAATGTTTTATATTAGTCGTGAAACCCCGTAAAATTTGTGGCGGTAAAGGGAGAACAAATAAAATACTCACACACTCTTAATTTTGATTTTCTGTAAATAATCGTCTTAATTTTGTTTAGTTATTTTTTAAAAAGAAAATAAAACAACTTTCAATATTATTTAATACTATTATTTATCTCCATCAAACCCACTTTATACCATTTAATATTATTATTTTTCTTCATCAAATCCACTTTATCCACTTTATATCATTTAATATTATTATCTCCTATTTTTTCTTAATCTCCGTGTCTACAGTAATTGAATAATAAAAAAATTAAAAAAATAGGAGGGAGTACAAGACAAGATTAATTAATGAAAAAGACAAAAACTATTGATTGAGACGAGGACCGACAGTGAGAGTTTCGATGGCCTATTTTGAAAATTGTGGTATTACAAAACTTTATATTTTTTAATGAAATAGATTTTAAACGTTTTTGTAATTTTTCTAGTGTGCAAAAGAGACCCGTAGAAATTCTATGCCACAAGTATTTCACGTTCAATAAAAATTAAAAAATATGTCTCGCACCAGGTATGTTGTGCATTACATAATATATCTTAAAATTTTATAATTTTTTATATTAAAATTTATGATTTATTATATATACTAAAATGTGCAATATGTATTCGTAAAATATAATTACACGTTTTAGTGTAATAAATCGCAAGTTTCAATACAATAAATTTTAAATTTCTAAAATAAATTATGAAATGCACGATGCATCTTGTGCATGTAAGACCTAACCAAATTAAAATTCTAGTAGAAGGAATGAGCCAGTAAAATTGATACAAATCCACCTATCTCCCAATTTTCCTACCTTTGTACCAAGTCATCCGTGAATTTACCTTAAATGGATATTGCCTCCTATTCTTTTTAAATGTCATTCTAGGCTTTTTTCAAATAAATTAAGAATATTTTTTATGTCAAATTAACAGCATTTATTATACAATTCTAAAAGGCTGAAACAAAATTTAAAAAAAAGAAGGATGAAGTACTTATTTACACATTGGATTATGTCCCTACTCCTGCATCATGTTTAATTTGAGGGCAGATTTTTTGTACATCAATTGCAACATACGATTCTAATGTATTTTTTAAAGGTGTTGTAGCACTTTTAAAAATAAATTTAAATTGTGCGATGTAATTATTACATACAAGACTTTATATTAGTTTTTGAAGTAATGACAAAGTTCACCATGCTTTGTTCATCTTGTATAAATGAAATGAATAACTAGATATATGTATATCAGAGTCTGCCAAGTATCTTGCCAGATTCATTCATAGATTATTATAAAAGCGTCGAAATTTGTTATCTTTGAAAAGTCGCGATTTATTAACATAGAAAAAAAGCAAACTGTTAATCTGAAAACATAGTTGCATGTTTACATTTAGAATAGTTGCACGTTTTATTTTCAGATAGTAAGACGCTTCTAAAAATACATTATAATTAAGACGGTCAAGGGGTCAAGATGGAGATTCAACTCTATTGATTATTGACATATTGTTTGTCTTTAGATAATGTATTTTTCTTGTTTTTTTTGAGAGGGTCTTTAGATAATGTATTTATGGTGGGGGCACGGGAGAAAATGCGACGGAATATGATGATTTCGCACTTCGACCATCAAAGTGTGCAACACGTCATTGTACTTGCATGTGCATCACACTGAAAAATTGAAAAGAAAAAAAAAGCAGCAACAAATAGTACATAATTACTAAAATTAGATGAGTGCGATTAGTAAAATTAGGTGCTAGCAAAAATCAGTATTTATAATGTATAATAAATAAGTGTAGGTCTCCTCTGAGATTAATTTCATATTAATAAATATTAATAAATATGACTCTTCAGTTATCACGATTAATATTCTTTTATAATATAAATTATATTTTTTAGTTATCACGACTAATACTCTATTATAATATAAGTTATACCCTTCAGGGTGCTTTTGTTTTGCGATTTAAGTGTGCGGAGCAAGTAAATGTTTTAGAATCCTTGATGAATAGTAAATGTATGTGTTTGTTTTGGGATCTGAGTAGGGTGAGATTTAACTTTATGTCAAATCAATATTTAATAGTGATTAATGTTGTATTATTATATTATATTGAGAAGAGTAAAAAAATATATAAATTATGATGTATTGAAAAGAGTAATAATAAATTTTATAGATATTTATAGGTGTTGATTGAATATAGGATTTAAAAACCAGACTTTAAATCTCAAACTCGTATGAAATGGGTAGCGCAAAGTTCTAAGTTCATCTGCGTGAGTCTCAAAACAAACACAATCTCAGTGTTATGAGTATACCCTTTATATAGTAAAAAGGACATACCCTTCAATTATCACAACCAATATTCTTTAATAATATAAGTCACATTCTCTAACAAATTTCACATATTCTTATGTGAAACTTGTTCACCATATATTTTGTTATTAAGACCATAAGTAAAAAATTTACAGAGTAAAATTTATATATATATTTTTTTAATTATTAAAAAATTTATTAGTACCTGGCAGAAAAAATAATACTCCATAAATTTAATTATTGTCAATAATTGAATTAAGAGATTAAATTTTTTTATTGTCCTGTAATTTTGTATCCTTTTTTAGTTTATTTCTACCCAATTTCTGTCATAATTACAAAATAAAAATAAAAAAGTCAAAACAATCAAAATCAATTTCAAAACGAAACAAAATTACAACACTACAAAAAATTTAAACCCTTGAATTAATAATGGCCGATATTTATTAATGGATTGGCCGAATTTTGGCAGTTATTGTTTATAGATTTTTATGTTGACTTCTTACTGGACAATTCTTAAATCAGGTGATAAAAAAAAAGATCGGTTAGTTAAATTTATACAAAAGGTAAATTTCACTTAATTTTAGTAAATCACTGTTACTTAATAATTAATACACTTACACATAAGTAAATATTAATTTCATAATGTAACGACACACGCCATAACACATAAAAATTGGACATGTAGAAATACACAAAATTGAAACATTCAAGAACAAACTCCCTATTAGTATACATACTCAAATAAACCGAAATAAGCGATTAAATCGCCATCATATAATGTTAATAAGCTTGAAGAAAGACACATCATTTACAACATCATAAATGATATCATTATATATACTTTCTTACCATATATGAATCAACAGGTAAACAGTTAAAAGGAGATAGCAACTCGCTAGATATGGGAGAAGAAATGGTGCTTCTTCCAATATGTTAAGTGGCCTTGGAATTATTCTGCAAAAATAATAAAACAATAAACCATGTCAAATAAATGAAAATGAACTCACATAACCAAAACAAAAAGAACCTAAATTTAGAAATTATATAATTGTTTCATAAGGTAATACAAATATCTCCTGAGGTTTGTGTTAAAAATATCCCCCCTCAATACTTATTGTGGAATATAGGTCAAATCTCAAGGATCCGGTATAACACAACAAAAGCAAATTCATAGAATGTAGTTTCTATACAACAAGGTCAAGCAAGCAAAACAAAATTCAGCAGTCAACTACATTCTATTGAACTTTTATCAACCTATTCATAGATATTACTTAAGCATTTTATTATTGCAAATTAAGTGTGATTACCCTTGATTCCAATACTTTTTGGCTGTCAGTGAAGTACTGATTTGGATGATTAACTCCCTGATCGCAAGATGTGGCATGAACAGCCTCAAAAGTCAAGGTGCACGCCAACTGCATAACCAAACTTCAAAGTCGTAACTTGTACTGAAAATGGAGGGGGGCAAATGAGGAAATTATTTGTAAATAATAACCTGATAATGCCTATTCCGCACTTTATCCATCACATCCTCAAGTGGACGGTTGCTTAAGCCCATCTTATTAAGTGCCGCTCTCAAATTCTCTTCACTGTGATGTCACCAATTTGATCATCAAAAAAATGAAAATGCACGTTATAATTCTAAGCAAGCAATGTTAGATAACAGCTGGAGCTTATTCAGATTGATCAATTCACTCATATCAGAAAGGGAAAAAATAGATAGTCTTTTTTGGTCACACAAACATAAACCAGTAGAAAAATAAAATGTTTCCTAAATTATTTTTGTGTATTATTTCAAAACAATGAATATTATCACAACTTTTGCAAAATTAGAAATAATTTGCAAAGATTTTTTTGTTTAACCAATTCCACAGGATATGAAGTGCATTTTAAAGTCGAATTAGAAAGGTCGGTTTTGCTTAAAGATTAAGCAAGATGAAATGCCAACATAGAAGTTTGACCTGAAATGACGATAAGGGCACCCATGGTGATCCCCTGCACTTGGTGTTGATGATATTATCTTTTGACATGAAAAGGGTGTGTAATCCTACATCATAGATGAATACAGATAAAGTGTAAGAAAATATGAAATTTTGTCTGTTAAAATATAGAATTAAGAATGGATCCCGTAGAGAAAAATAAATACTAAACTAGTTGAAGAGATAAATTACCGTCCTCTTCCCTTCTTTACCATAGTTGTGGCGTATGCTGTATGCATATTCCTTGTCAAATCTTTCAGCACCAACCTAAATAAGCAGAATTAGCAGATAGTTTAAACTGTAACCATGAAAAACAGAATATAGATAGTTCTGATTTTTTTTTATCAAAAGAATACATATATTCTCACGTTAAAACTAATGAAGGCATGAAGCAAGTCTATATTTTCTGCTGAATTATTTTGTAAGACAATTTTCTCCCAGCGACTTAATAAAAACAATCAGCAGATTTATTCAGTTTGCTTATACACATGAAAACTTAGATAGGTGTCTCCAAATTTGATGATGGAGCTGAGTAAGATTGACAAGCTTTTGCATTCACCATCTGATAGTGTAGCAGGAGAAATAGAAAGTAAATGTGATTACCTTTCTGGAGAATTCTGCTTTCCAGAATGCAAGGGCATCGTCCAACTTGAGTCCAACACCCTAACATACACGGTGCACAAAATATCAGTACAACAAATATCAAACCAACTTCTTACTTCCCACATTCAAAACTAAGTTGAGAAAAGATGGTAGTGAAGAAAGCTTCAACATTAACGATCCCATCAAAGTGCAATATGACTAATAACATTTGGGATTTTATTATAACATTTGACCAAATTAACAAAAGAAGCAAGAAAACAGCATCAATTGACTAGCATGATTTTGAGCAACTTTAAATGGTATTAGTTTTTTTTTTTTGACAGGTAAATGGTATAGTTGTATACTAAAAAGGTATTAGTTATTACACTGAACAGTATTAGTTGTACACCAGTTGCACGGCACAACTGGTGCCCCCTAGTGTTACTCGTAACGGACATAAATACTAAGACCAGAAGTAAACAACCTTGAGAAAGAGACCCAATTGCATACGCCCTCCATGCTTCAAGTGATGATCCTCCCTAAGCTGCATAAAAGTGTAGAAGATGGAAAATTTAGTAAATTGCCAACAAAAATATTAGAAAAACCTAATATACAGCCAACTTATTACCTTATCAAACAAATGACGCATGCATAGAGGGAATGAACTTTTGGCAATTTGATCTATGTCCTTCAGCGATATATCTGCATATTCTTTGGGCTGCAGCGGAATTTTACAAGTCAATCAACCAACCAGAAATTCAAGAGAATGCAAATGGATTATTAAATCGTCTTTTCCAATTACCTGGCTATAGTCAGGACCTAGATAACTTGTGGACAGTGCTTCAACAATCTAATTAAAGTAAAGAAAGTCAGAGTCTACAAAAATCTGAATATGTATTGATGAAGAATCACCCTGGATACCTACAGGAGTCAGCCGGTCCTTCTCTTGCTCTCTGATCATAGATGTCCATTTTCTGACAGCAAATAATGCAGGGGATGAAACTTTAGATTTAAGATTCTATGCTTTTGGAAATTGATTCCAGTAAGCTAAAAGTGAAGAAAGAAAAAATGATCCTGATTAAGGATGCAAAATAAATATAAATCGACATATCTAATGAGTTTAAAACATTTCCCTCGAAAACTCTTCACCACGATTATACCTGAAATTTTAGCAATAGGGAATCGTGGAGTTTGGATGAGAACTAAAACTAAGGAAATCTGGGAGTTTGGATGAACTAAAACTAAGGAAATCTGGGATTTGGATGAACTAAAACTAAGGAAATCTGGGACGAAATACCCACATAATGGTAATTGTCTTAATGAAAATCCCTGATTCGTTATGCAACAAACAACGTCAAACTAACAATGACAAGGTAAATGACCAACCAAACCAAGACACTGCTCAGCAGCATGGCCAACAATTTGCTCATAAGTATAGCAGCTCAGCTCATCAAAATACAATAATAATAACAACAAATATGATGTAAACCAATAATTGAAGCATCTAAGACCGGGGATTGAGAAGGACCTGTTTGTTAATACAAGTGCTTTTGAAAGTAGGCTGCGATATTGTGTCGTGAGGAGGGAAAGGACCTGTAAAGACAATTAAAATTCAATCACAAAATCATGGAAATGAAGTTCAATTCTGCATAAGAAGTTGTTCAGCAGCATCCTTACCTGATTCATAGCAACATATGCATACCCCTTCAGGATAAATACTCGGCGAGTTGCTACAAGATCAGGGACTTGTTCAAATGGCACCTTCATATAATATCAAAGGAAAAACTACTAAGTAAATCTAAAAAGTAATGTGATAGTTGGAGAAGTACATGTTTTTTTTGTATTATATTGTCCAACTGTGATACTTAATTGGAAATGGAATTTTACTTCCAGCCTTGTTAGCAGCATAGTGCAACTTGCTTCTGCATGCTTGCGTGCTAAACACATAAGGATGGAAAGAAAGGAAATGCAGCTACTAATTTACCTTGTAATATGTGGTATACGCTGCAATGATAAATAGATAAAGAAAAATCAGCACAAATGAATAAAAATAAGCAAGGAATCTAAATATAATTAATTTTTTCTCAGAAGTAGTAGTATACCAGTAGGTAAAGATTGATTAGAGTAGATACGAAATACTTGGTTCAATTTGTCGTACAGACTCTGAAATCAAATGACACAAAGACTTACTTCATGGAAACTATTAGGAAAAGGCAACAGAGGTGTTGCATCATGCATGTATACTAGTATTTTCAGAAAGATGATATAACAAATTTATTTACCTCATATTCTCCACTGCTTACAGCTTTGAAAGGCAAGTTGAACTCCGCCATCAAAACCCTCTGGAGAGAAAGCCCATATACAGAAGCTCAGTTACCAAATTTAATAATTTCAAGAATAATAGCATGAATGATCAGCATAATAGTAAAGTCCTACCTGGGCATCAGCAGTTTCATTTTGAAAACGATAGCGGAACAGCGTAGTCTCCATGGAAAGGAACCATTTCCTTAATTCCTCCCTACCACATTAGAGAAAATTTAAATTAAAAATTAAAATGATCGTGTCATGCATCCTGGGAAAGCAAGAAATGAGCGAGGATATTGGAAAGGAAGACAAGTGAGTGGAGCTTACTCTCTACAGTAGACAAGGCGCAAAACGAAATGGGAAATGATGTCCCTGTTCAGGCTTTCAGATGCTTCTGGTTGGCTCATGTTGACCTTCCATAATTCCTTTACCTGTATCAGAAACTGTCAAGTTAAACCACAGAGCAGAACTATAAAACCATTCAGCACTTGTTATCTGAAAAATAGAGAAAAGACGGCTACTAAAGCTCTAATATTACCAAATTTTCCATCTCATTAGGTTTCTTCCCACGGGATAGTCCATCTGAAATTCCTTTTAGAACTGCACCGAACAATCAAAACCATTAACACCATTCATCTCCAATCAAGATTCACTGATTACGGAAAATGGTAACAGCAATTATGTAAACAAAGACAACCACTAGACATAGCAAATAAGAACAATATGCTCCAGAATGTGAGTACTGGTAAATCTCTAACCAAACATCCAAAACAACCCCCCATAATACTTTTGTAACTTGAGCTTAAATGTCCACGAAAATCCCATAAAACACTGAAACAATTCATATCATCGAAAAGTTCAAACTTTTAGAAAGGTGTGGAATCAATTTGTTTATATTAATTCCCCAACACTCCCATCATTGGTGGACTGAATTCTTGAGGCCCATCGAGTGGAAAATTTATGTGGGTGGAGTTGATACTTGATACCATGAAAATAATTTTGTCTTCATATATCCTGACCAAAAAAAAAAAATCTGTCTTCGTATAAATTTTGATTTATCTTTCACCCTCCAGAGTGGTAGTACGCAGTTCAAGGAATATATGGATACTTCGAGGGAAGATGAAAATCAATAAGGAAAAGGCCATCCTAGTACGGCGTCTCATAAGCTCCAACAATCACAGACCTCAAAAGATCCATTCTATCTTCTTGCGTCTCATAAGCTCCATCAATCACAGACCTCAAAAGATCCAATCTATCTTTTTAGTCTCGTACGACGGCAAGTATATCCCAATCTTTATAAACTTTCTTGAGCCACTTCATGGCAGCATTGTTTTGTCCCTGTTCGCCTAGACAGTGATGGTCAACCTAATCTTTAATAGGGGACGCCTTACCAGACTGGTCTTTTGCTTTTTGATTTTCAATTCCCTAAAAATATTCACATATTCACTCTGGAGGGTGGAAGATAAATAAAAAATTTATCCAAACACCTTTAGACTGCATAAAAGGAAATGCTAAAAAAAAAGTTCAACGAAATTCAGGATGATTCATGTATAAGCAGTAATCCGTGAAAATGGGATAGGCACCGAATAATCAATAATAACCTGGTTTTAATTCTTATTTCTTACATTTATTAAGTGATTCTAATTCTCCAAGCTCGATTACGAGTTCAGCACAACAGTTACAATCAAAATATGCAATACCCTAAACCCTGTGGATCCGAATGTACAGGAAAAAAAAAGACGCAAATGCACATAACATAAAATAAATTACCTCGTAGGCGATTAACAGCATATTGCTCAAAATCATCGAGCCGGACTTCAAGTTCCGGCGCGGAGCGGTAGAGAGGATAGTCGGAACGGCGTCGTTGGCGGGTGGGAGCAGTGATTTCCTGCGAGATCCGACGGCTTCCATCTGCAAAATTGATTAAACTTGAACCCTAATCTGGAAATAACAGTTGCTGAAAAGAAGTGAGAGTTCGAACTGAAATGAGGATGGGATTTCGGGGATGAGTGGAAAATGGCGGGAAATGTTCCCTCCACAATGATTTTGGGTTAAGAAGCCCAAATCTTAGAGATCTCTGTGAGGCCCAGTCCGCACTTCAGGCCCAATTCGGCGATATTATTACGTCATTTAAAAACACCATATTTTTTCGAAAAAGAAGAGAGAAGAAATCAGAGAGTGTTTTTTTTCTTAGCCACCAACCTTGAGATTTTTTCGAGTAATGAAAAAAAAAACACCAACCAGAGAGAGGGGAGGTGCGGCTGGGGGTGGGGGTGCACGGCGGCGACGGTGGAAGTGTGCGTGAAAGATGAAAAGGCGAGGGGTGGATTTTGACAAAAACTTGTATAGA
The DNA here is from genome assembly GCA_037126765.1 of Stenogyne calaminthoides. NCBI lineage: Eukaryota > Viridiplantae > Streptophyta > Magnoliopsida > Lamiales > Lamiaceae > Stenogyne > Stenogyne calaminthoides. Next base: position 25,841,000 of record JBBCBC010000009.1, on the reverse strand, counting down.
TTTGGTTCATAGTATGAACTTTATTTTTAATTCATGGGCATTTGAACATATCCAGAGTATGATACGGGTCAAGTTTAGTGGGTTGGAAAAATATATTAAAATACGTAAAATAAATTAAATAATCTAAGTTCATAGCATAGACCTGATTCATGGGAGACCAACTCCTTAACTTTTAGGCCCAAGTGTGGACCATTATGTATTACTACTATAAAAATTGTAAAAAACGACTAACACAAAATAACATTCACTCATTTTAAAGTATTGAATCATCGTCCCATATCATGATTTGTCTTACACAAGTGTACATTTTTTTCAATAGACCTACTTTGAGTGTCCGAATTTTTTAATAAACGGGTCAGGACGAAGCCATTTAAAGATACATCTCATCTATTAAGTGATTTTTATTTTGTCATTTTTTTTAATTCAACATTTGATAATTTATTAATACATATATTATTTTATTAGTATACATAAAGCATTAGAGATATTCTATTACAAGAATATTATGAAACACTTTTAGTTATAGGCGTGAGACTGCCTTAATTATAAGTTATAATTGAATATATTATTTTATGTATAAAAATGACCAAGTTGCATTTTATGCAGATTACTATATATATTTATGGAGTAGTGATATAGAATCAACTATCTATTTTTATGGGACCAGATTAATGAGGTGTCATGTCAACTCATCATCACCCGGCTCGAGTGATTCATGGTTCACCCGGCCCGAATGGTTCATAATTTAGGGTTTAAGGTTCATGGTTTAGGGTAATAGTATATTATAAAAGATTCTATAATTTATTTGAGTAGAATTAATTATGTGGATGATGAGTTGACATGACACCTCATTAATCTAGTTCCATAAAAAACCAAATAGTTGGTTCTATATCACTACTCTATATTTATGTGTTACATATTTATATATAGATAGATATAGAGTGTTTAATAAATTGATATTTTGAGCTTAAAAGGTCTAAAAGTAAAGCTCAAGTCTGTTTTGAAAAATCTGAGCACTTCTTATTTATTAGACAAATCGAGTTGGCTTTAGAGGCCGAGTTAATCTCCCATGAACAAGTTTTATAGTATGAGATTAAATTACTTAATTTATTTTAAAATATTTTTCTAATCCACTAAACTTGATCCATTCATACCGTTCAAGTATTTATAAAGAGGTTGTGATTTGTACAGAAAATTGCATTTGCATACCTAATAATTTATTACTAAACTGTGATGTGCTCAACCGTCAATATAAAGTGTATGAAGTCAAAAATATCATCTCATTGCATGTGCATGGTTCATTTGCTCCTTTCCATTGCTCTTTTAGTTGTCTAAAAAGAAAAAGTAAGTATCAATAATTCAATCTTTATATAGTTACTTAACATTAATAATATATATATATATAATGTTTTTTTTTGATAAATAGCATATCATACCGCCAATGTTAAATTTAAGAGAAGAAATAGATCATAAATGTTAAATTATAATTCAAACTTTCAATATTTATATATATATATATATAATTCAGACGGTCAATGTTTATATATATATAATTTAACATTTATGATCAAGTCAAAAAGTAAGTATCAGATGTCATTTTCATCATTAATTACCTTCTTCGATCTCTACCTCCTTCTTCAGTCTCTCTAGAACAAGATGAAATAATTTTTGCTCCTTGCGGTGTTTCTCATCTTTTCAACATTGTTTCAAAGTGAGAAGGCAGAAGCAGACCATAACAAATGATTCACTAGCTCATTGCAAAAAGAAGTGTGGTGGAATAGATATTCCTTACCCATTTGGAGTGAAGGAGGGATGTTACTTCAATGAATCATTTAATATGACCTGCAATGGTTCTGTTGCTAGAATATACGACACAGAGGTAGATGCAATCTCTTTGGAGAATCATACCCTACGAGCTAAAGGTTTCTCAGTGTTAAGCCTTCCATACAACATATCGGAAGAAAGTGGGTATGTCAACAATTTCACAATGGACATAGATTAGCATTACTCTATGTCCCGCACCAGAAATACATTCATTGTAATTGGATGTAATTTTATGGCGTACATTCTCAACCCTAAAACGAAAGACTTCGTAGTAGGGTGTACTTCTTTGTGCAACAGTACGGAACGTACGCTCCTCCCCTCCTTCAACCTGTTCGGGCCAGAAATGCTGCAAAATGAGTTTGGGCAAAGATCTAGTACTTTATGAATTGCATATCGAGCCACTTCATATCACGACAAAATAGTGGAAGTGTGGGTTTTTCACCTTCCTGGACAATGATTTCCCGATCAACAAGCTTAAATTCTCTGGTTGTGTTGAAGCATACAAATCCGAAGTAATAGTTGATTGGGCAGTTGGGAATACAAGTTGTAAAGAAGCCGTAGGACGGGGTAACTATCTTTGTGGCAGTAACACAGAGTGCTTCAGCAAGAAAATTGGTTTTGCGGGATACATATGCAAATGTCTGCATGGTTTCACGGGCAACCCGTATATCCTCGAAGGATGCCAACAGAGTCGATCCTATGAATTATATAGTCTGAGTCGACACTAAAATTGGACCATTTTCATATATAACATAATGTGTTTTGCATATTTTTATAAATATTTTTACATGTAATGATTACGTATAGATGTTTAACAAGGTAGAGTACGAATGATATTTGTACATTTCGTGCACGATCCGTACACGCACATATCGTGCAAAATTTGTGCAAGATCCTTACGTGCACATTTCGTGCAAATTTGTGCATGCACGTTTCATGCATGGTTCGCACGTGCACATTTCATATTTATATTAATAAATTAGAACTAAAATAATTATTGATATCATCGACGTTTAATCTTTAATTCTTATTTTTTTCTCATTTAATATCCAAACATATATTAGGAGATATGACACTGAAAATTAATTTAAAACTAAAAACTATTTACTATTGATCAACAAAAATAAAAAAGTTACACATACATAGATAAACATGTAAAATTTAATTTATAATTTTAAATTCACCTCAGAATTATTCAATAAATATATCTTGTCAAGATTCGGAGTACTTCCGATCGGATGCATGCTAAACGACAAAGAGTGATTTACAAGATTCGTGTCGTTCTTTTATTGAACTTCTTATGGGCAAAAAGCGATCTCTTCTGCTACGGATGACGAGGGGCTGGCACTACGGTTTCAATCAGCAGTGAAAGAGGATCGTTTGTTTGAGATATTGGAGAAAGTGGTGGTTGATGAAGGTAAGAAAGATGAAGTTCTGGTTGTTGCTAAACTAGCCAAGAGATGTCAAAAATTAAGTGCTCGTAAAAGGCCGACTATGAAGGAAGTGGTGGCGGAGCTCGACCTACTGAGAAAGAGAAGAGAGCTTCCCCAACGCCAACAAAGTGTTCGTGATGACGGCACGTCTACAAGCTATGGATGATGTTGTGTTTCACTGCTTCTTTCCATCATTATATTGTTATTAAGACTTTTCTAGCCTGATGTTGTAGTTTTTACTGTTTGTGTACTTGTTATTGCTTTGTGATATTTGTCTAGCTTGATGTTGTAGTTGTTATTGTTTGTGTAGTTCTTATTGCTTTGTGCTATTTTTTTAGCCTGATGTTGTAGTTGTTACTGTTTGTGTAGTTCTTGTTGCTTTGTGCTATTTTTCTAGCCTGATGTTGTAGTTCTAACTATTTGTGTAGTTTTTATTGCTTTGTGCTAATTTTCTAGCTTGATGTTGTAGTTGTTACTGTTTGTGGACTTCTTATTGCTTTGTGTTATTTGTCTAGACTGATGTTGTAATTGTTATTGTTGTGTAGTTCTTATTGCTGGCTATTTTACTTACTGATCTTGTCCTGGGTTTTAAAGCTCTATTTGCCCATAATGATGATAAATAGGTTATTACATGTATGGTGGATAAGTTGTAGAGGCTTTGCTGGGAATGTGAAATAATTCATGTTTGTGAAAAATATTTGGGTTTCTGAAGTGTCATTTGCTCTGAAGGTAGCTTTTGTCCATTTGTTATTAATAAGTCTAGGTAAAATTACTGGGACTGGAAGTTGGTTTTTGTGCAATTTTATCAATTTGTATGTTGTTGATTTTATCAACATGCCCGTTCATTCGATGTCTCTATTGTACTGTTAGTATATCTGAGTTATTGTTGAAAAATTCCATCAGTCAATGTGGCTTGGAGCATTACACATTGCAACTGATGTAAGAATGAATGATACAACACAATCTGCTAGTTTACATATTTGTATCAGAAAGGAGTATGGAAACAAAGAAAAAAGGGACTAGAGGCTGATCCCGAATCGATGCAGAAAGCTAAGCAAGTTCAGATGCATTTGAGTAAGTGCACTGAGGCAAAGAAACAGAGAGATTGGAACACAATTTTGAGGGAGACTGATTTGGCTTTGAATGTCGGTGCTGATTTTGCACCATTGGTGAGTGGTTATTGATAATCATTAAAAAGTATTACTTGTTTTATTGAAAACTATTAATTGTTTTTTTGAAAACTATTAGTTTTTTTCACTATAAAGTATCAGTAATAACTGGTGTTGTTACTGATGATTTTGATTTTTGATTGATGAAGATATTCGGTCTGAAAGCCGAGGCATTGTTGAAGCTGAATAGGCATGAAGAAGCTACGTTGACTTAGTTGCAACGAGGTTAGAACTTAGAACTTAGACAATGTGGTTTCCATTTTCATTAAGACAATATATGTATCCGTATATATAATTGAATAAGATACAAAATATCATCAGCATTCTGACTTCACATATTTGCCAGCTGATAGTATCTTAAAGCAGTTCATGCAGGCAATTATGTATTATTACAGTTACCTTGATCTTGAAAGAGCTGATGCTAGAACAACAAGTAGTAGTTCATCTGGTTTTTATTGTGTTTTTCTTCCCTAAATATCTTGTCTTATGTAATGATGTATTGATAACCCATTTTTGCTAAACAGATCTTGAGTAAAATTTTATGTCAAAGTACTATAACTAATTATGCATTTACAAACTCCATTGCCTGCAAAGTGTCATGTTGATGCACAAATATTCTGGTCTTGTGTTTCTTAAGATCAAAATTGCACAGAGAAGTTGTCACGTCCACCCTTATTTAACCCATATATAAATATAATTTAACCTATAAGCCTGCAATAATTTTTTTTCTTACCAACATTATGACATCAACATCATCTCATGCCCAAAATATAACATGTTCACATTCATATATATATATATATATATATATATATATATATATATATATATAAAAAGATACCCACAAACCAACAATCCACAACCAAACTATAACCCAACACACTAATAATTCATAATCAACCCTAAAACAAACGAATTAGTACGTACTAGACATTATACCACAACGCAATACACATTCATAAGCGACGAAATATATGAACGGAAGCAAGATAAGCCACGGTACGCCCAACAGGTCGTCATCTATGTACACGGTCACTCAAAACCCGCAGGAGCTCCGCAGCTTGTCCAATAAGCCCAACACGTCACATCACACCAGAATTAGCTACAATGCATAAACTAAGTGAGACATATAAATCTCAGTAAGTAGAAATTATGCATGATGATGTGAATCTTTGAAAATCCTCCCCATGTACTCTCTTTTCAAATCACCAATTTATTTATGAAACACTCGCAGGGCCCCAGACTCACTGTTATACACCGCCATGAACTCATAACATATATAAAACGGTGGCCTACTATGGGCAGACCGCCAGGATTTGCCTGGTCACTACCACTCCCGGGTCGCCCCTTCCGTGTGATCATAAAACAGTGGCTTACTCTGGGCAGTCCGCCAGGATTTGCCTGGTCACTACCACTCCTAGGTCGCCCCTTCCGCATAAACATAAGACGGTGGCCTACTCTGGGCAGCCCACCAGGATTTGCCCGGTCACTACCATTCCCAGACCGTCTCTTCCCCATAAACATAAGACGTTGGCCTACTCTGGGTAGCCCGCCAGGATTTGCCTAGTCACTACCACTCCCAGGTCACCCCTTCCGTCCTCGGTGTATAAACAATGGCCAACACACACATCATTTTATCAAATCTCATTTCATGATAATTGTTGGGAAATTTAGAGTTTTGATGAAAGTTCTAAAACACATGTAATAGGACCAGTCAGACCTGTTAGCTGACTGATGTTTTTATTACTAGTTATAAGATGACCAGTTGATAATTATTATATAGAACAACTGACGTATAAGGTAGGTCACATATTGAGGGAAAACCTCAATATGTATAGGTCAGATCTAAAGATCAGAAGAACAAAAGATCAGCTGAAGTCCGACAGGCCAGAAGGCAAGGGAAGGACAGAAGATCAGACGATCTTATAAAGTCAGATAATCAGGTGAAGTCTTGAGACACAAAATCAGAAGACCTGAAGATCAGATGACTACCAGAAGATCAGACCAGAAGACCTACATCAGCCGAGTCTGCTAGTTGAGCTAAGACAACTGGCACCAGAAGACTCTATCAGGTAGACTGATCAGTCACACCAGGTGGTAACTGATGTTTCACCAAGTCATACGTTGTTGATCTGAACAAGAAGAATGTCAACTTTAGTTGGTAGAACAAACACTGAAAAGTGCTTTTGTTAACCAATAAGAACAAGACACGTATGAATGGAGCAGACAATATGGGATTTGGTACTGCTTGGTCAAACGGCTATAAAAGACAACTATTCATGCTTTCGGTCATGTCGTCCCTGAAGCACGTCACATCAAATCCTACATATCTACCAAATATAGCCAAAAATTCAAATTGCTCTCCAACGGCTCTTTGATTTTGAGGTCTATAAATATGGGATTGCTCTTCAGAGTGAAGACATAGAAATTATCAAGAAGCTCATACTATAGCAAAATTTCCGCACGAAGAACACAACCTTGAAGATTATTTTTCTAAGTGTTTATCATAGTTCTTAGCACATAAATCTTATCCTCTAGCTGTTAGGCTACTTAAATACTAGGAAAGATTTCAAAGTTGGAACAAACAACAAATCTTACCCAAAACCCAAAGTTAGGTTAAGTTTGTTTAGCAAGATTTCAGACTAGGGTTTCTAGTTCTGATTTCTGGGATCGGTTGAGTGAGAGCTCCATAAATATTTGTTGGTGTAATGTGTTGGACTAACACAATAATCTAAGTCCAGTTGGTTAAGTCGGTTAAGTTGGTGCCCCTTGTGATAGGGAAGAGTGGACGTAGGACTGGTTGTCCGAACCACTATAAATATTATGTGCATTTACCTATTTGATTAACTGCTTCACACTATTGCACACAACTTGATTAAATCTGCATACATATTCTGAGTTAGGATCAGCTAGCACCAAGTTACTGATTTGATCAGATTGACTCCATAGTCATCTGATTGAAAACAACTTCGGAATCTGATTTGGTATAAACTAATTTTTCACACGGATATAAATTAGCTTCCGCACAATCAGTTAAACTGATAGATACCGAACTGATCTGCCCTCAGGCGATCAGTAAGTTGGATATCAGTCCAAACTGATTCACTTGCACTCTGATCAGGCAAACTGCCATCACACCTGATCTGCACGAAAAAGTTTTCAGAAGTCTATTCACCCCTCCCCTCTAGACTTCTGCCCTCACGAAACCCGTTCGGGACCTACAAGTGGTATCAGAGCAGTGGTTCTACAGACCACTGGCTTTGAATATCATCATTTCTTGAGGAAGAACCTTTGTGGTCACTTGAACTGGTCTTGAAAACCTTTTTCAAATCTCATTTGTTTTCAATCACACGATCAGCATGGATAATACTTCGGGTATGTATCATGATTTGCCTAAATTTTCCATTGATGAGTATGCAGACTGGATGATATACATGAGCAACCATCGGGATCAATAAGCAGCAGGATGATGGAATTTCTTGAACGAGGACCCATCATCATCTATCATGACAACCCAGTTGTTGGAAGTGATCCAGATTTTGCAGTTGGAAGTCTTGTCAGAAAGAGTCCTGCCCTGATGGATGCTGAAGAGAGAAAGTTGTACACTCTGGATACGATAGCCAGGCACATAATCATGAAGACCATGGACAAGATAACCAGAGAAAAGATAAAGTATCTCAAGACAGCCAAACAAATGTGGGATACGCTTGCTGAAATATGTGAAGGAAATGATCTGATTAAAGATAGCAGACTACAAGCTGAACTGGTGAAATTCGAGAAACTTAAGATGCTACCAAATGAAACCATCAATGAGCTCGATGGAAGAATCAACATGTCAGTCAACAAGTTACGGAAACTTGGACGAGAAATGTCAGATAAAGACATCAATTACAAGATCTTGAGATCTCTGACTAAGAAGTGGGATATGAAAGTCACTGTAATAAAGGATTGTCAAGATATTGCTAAGATGAAGCCAAGCAACATGTTCCTGGGTCTTAAAGCTCATGAGTTCGATCTGATCGAAAGAGGGCAAGAAGAAGAAGATGAGTCGCCTGCTGAAACCACAACTGTCAAATTAATATCAGTTGCATTCAAAGCAGCCAGCAACAACTCAAAGTCTACTGAACCTATTGGAAATATTATAAGCCAAACTGAATGCTTTGCTAACCAGAAAACTTGAAAATCTAACATCCAACTTGGTAAGTATCACAGATTTTACAGGGATTATCAAAACAGCAGAGGAAGAGATAGGAGGCTAGCTGACAGATCTCCAGAAAGGACCAGATCTGATGACCGAAGAGATGATCACAGAAAGGATCGCAGAGAAGATAAGAAAAGAGATGATCGGTTTGATGAAAGAAGAGATAACAGATCTGAGAGAAGAAAGAAATTCTGATTACAATCAGACAGGTAAGTCACCTGACAGATTCTACAGACGGAATGACTCACCTGGCACAAGAAGTTCCGTGGATCGTGGAGCGTGTTTCAACCGGTGGAGAAACCAGTCATACAACAAACAGATTGCCTGCACTGACACCAAAAGAAAGAGAAGAGAAGCGGAACAGAAGAGAGCAACGCTATAGAGACAGGAAAGCCATGGATGTTGATACATCATAAATTGATGATTCTTATCTGCCTTCAGAGGATTCAGGCTACTCATCTGTAGAAGATTTATGTCTGATAAGCAACGCTGATGATTTCTACCACTACGATGATCTGATATTCTCTTCTGATGATGAAATCTGTCTGATGGCTAAGGAGGAAGACCAATCTGAGGTAACCTCCAAACCTTTCGCTTCTTTTCGGTTTCCACATCGCCTATGATTAGCACACCGCCGGAGAGATCGACTTGCACTATATTCGAGCAATTGCTTGATGATCTCTAACGCAAAGAGACACTTATACGATAGTGGAAGCCGAAAATGATAAGCTAAGGATTAAAAATACAAATTTTGTTAAGGAAAATGTCACAAGAAAGAAATTTAACTAAAATCATTGAAGTCGCTTTCAGAAGATAACTGAAGAACTGAAAGTTCTGAAAGTTAATTCTTCTGATCAGGAGAAGCAGATTAAGGAACAACTAGCTATCAATAAATAGCAAGCTGAAGAGTTTAAAATCTTACAAGCTAAGTTTGATGATCTCTTTCAACTACATGATAGTCCAAATTAATCGAGGATAGTTTACGAAGAAAAATATGTGTTTTCATTTAAATCTTTTAAAACCGTTCAGGATATGAATAACTATTTTCGAACGACAACTAATAAGAAGGGAATTGGGTATGAAAACCCTTCTACATCCTCAAAAGCCCCGTCTGGTTCACTTCAAAAAGTTGTAATCAAACGAGTTTCTGATATAGATACACAAAAAGCAAAATATGTATCTGATAAGGGAAAGAGACCTACTGAACAAGTAAAAGGCAAGTGCCCAATCGAAAAGGGAACAAAAATGGACTTTTAATCGATTAACATCGGTAGAGAATCACCGAAGAACCCAACCAGTTCTTCTTCGAAGAGACCTCAACCTGATCAACAGATTAGGTATCAGAAAAGACAACCTGTCAAAGGGAAATCTAATCTGAAACCTAATCAGGGTCAGCTGCCTACCAAGCAAGCTAAAGTTAAATTGCTAAGACCATTTATGCCAAAAAGATATGAATCTTTTAATGGTAGGTAACCTAGGGTTTATAGTTTAACCCACAATCGTTTAAACCTAGGTCTGCCGCAGACCGAGCCCCACTGGGTTAAAAGAAGACAAACTGCAAGAAAAAATCTCAAGTCTTCTGATTCACTCAACACGAATAATCATACTGGTCAGAATGCATATGAAGAGATGTATGATTATGTAGATGTTTATGGGAGACAAATCAGCCTTCTCGATCTATCCGACACAATAGAAGTGTCCCGCTTTGTATGGATCCCTAAAACCAACTCTAACCCCTCAGACCCAATCCAAAAAGGGTACCTAAAGCCCCGATTTGATTGTGGGTTCGCGCTGGTTTTGACCAACAAACGAGGTGTACAAAACTATCGGTACATCGATAGTGGATGCTCAAGGCACATGATCGAAGCAAACATCTCCTTAGCTCTTACACGTAACAAGAAGGCCCAAGTGTACTCTTTTTGGTGATGATAACTTTGGTTTTACCAGAGGATTCGTAACCTTAGAGAATGATGATGTACAAGTTCCGGAGTCTCAGATGTCGAAGGTTTAAAGCATAACCTGTTATCAATTTCACAATTCTGCGACAATGGATTCAGTGTTGAGTTCTCGACTGATCAGTGTACTGTCAAGAATCGAGCTACTCAACAGATCTTGTTAACTGGTTCAAGGAAAGGTACGATTTATACATCAGATTGGAACAGTTGTCCAAGAAATGATACCGATTGTTAAGAGTTCCAAAAGTAGCAAATTGGCTTGGCTCGCACAAAAGAATGAGTCATCCGAACTTTAAAAACTCTTAACAAGATAGCAAGGATGTCTTTGGTTGAGGGACATCCGAATGAGGTATTCTCTAAGGATCAGACATGTGTCGCATGTCAGAAGGGAAAACAGGTTAAAGCCTCATTCAAGGGAATCCTTGGACCAGCATCCAGCAGAGTATTGCAACTGCTCCATATGGACCTATTTGGACCAGTTACACCAGTCAGTCTCAGCGGACTCAAATATACTCTGGTAATCGTGGATGATTATTCCAAGTTTACCTGGGTTGTATTCTTGTATAAGAAAAATGAGACAACAACAAAGATACCGAAGTTGCTCAAGAAACTACAAAACGAAAAGTGGTGTCAAGATAGTGAAAATCGACGATAAAGGTACATAATTTTTGAACTCTTTTATTCTTGATTTTTGCACTAAGTTTGGCATACAAACATGAGACATCAACGCAAGAGTTTGTAATGGTGTAGTAGAACGAGAAACAAACGCTCAAAGAAGTTGCCGCACTATGTTAGTGAACATGCAACACCAAGCCATAAAAGAGCCATCAATCTTACATGCCACACTCGTAAGATGCTCGACTAAGACTCACTACAAAACACCCTATGAACATGGAAGGGGCGTAAAACCTCGTGTTTTTACTTCAATGTTTTTGGGTGCAAGTGTTTCATACACAACAATGGGAAGAGTCGGGTTGAAAACTTTTGAGGCCAAGTCGATGAGGGTATATTCTTAGGATATTCCTCATCCATCAAGGCTTCGGGTGGTTTACAACAAAGCAAACCCTAGTTGTGGAAGAAACACCTCATGTGGTCTTTTGATGAGACATCTTCGAACAACAAAATTTACCTCGTAACAAGAAGAACCAGATCAATGCCACGATGCGGCGTACGAAAATGGATCGGCTAAGTATCAAGGAAAAGGATCGTAACACGTAACGGTGTATATTCCGGATCCCGTTGATTCACCAGTCAATCAAACCCTAAACGCATAATTGTCAATAAAAAGCATGCACAATTGAAATAAAGATCAATCGAACCATCCGGGTTGGGGAACACCTGAAGTTCCTACGGACAGACATCAACACATGATGAGTCCAACATCAGCTGAGACTTGTCCATGTCAAGTGGATCATAAGTCTGCACCACTCCCAATCACTAGTAATGAACTACTATCGGAAAGGATGATGTTCTCCAATGGGATGCAAATCGGAAAAGAAGGAACGGGTAACGGTCATCCAACCGAATCGGGAGACCCATCCGATAGAGTTAAAACTAGACATCGATTGGTGAAAGTGCCATGTGTTGTTGTTATTCGTCTTTGAAGGAACCAACCAAGTAGAGGAAGCTCTACAAGATCAAACCGGATTCTAGCCATGAAAAGAAGAAACGGAACAGATTTGAAAGGAATCGAGTTTGAAGCGGGTGGGAAACCAACCCATCAAGATATGATTGGCACAAAGTGGGTATTCAAGAACAAGAGAGATGAGAATAATGTCATAAACTTAAATAAGGCAAGACTTGTTGCTAAGGGGTATTCACAATAGAAGGAATTGATTATGATGAGACCCTTTTTAAAGCCATTTTAATTTTTTGCATAACGCCTACGAGGGTTTATTGTGTATGGATGGATGTAAAAGAGTGCATTCTTAAACGGGTACTGCTAAGGAAGTTTATGTTGAACAACCTCCGGGCTTTGAAAAAAGGCGACCGTGTGTACCGATTTAAGAAAAAGCTCTTTATATTCGAAAAACAAGCTCCTCGAGCTTGGTATGATACACTCTCGGTTCTTGATAGACGGTGGTTTCACTAAAGGAATCGTAACCTTATCCGAATAGAAGATGGAGAAGATATTACGATGGTTTAGATTTATGTGGACGACATCATCTTGGATCTCCCAACAAGAGTTTATGTGAAAAATTGACAAAGTCGATGCAATGGAAGTTCGAGATGTCCATGATGGGTCGGATGAGTTACTTTACGGGTTTACAAGTTAAGCAAAGTACGTAAGGGATATTCATCATTTGGCGAGCACACTAGGAGTTTATTGGCTAAGTTTGGAGTTCAAAACCGAATGAATTCCTATGATATTTGGATTCAAGATGGATCCAGATGAGGATGGTCGAAAAACTAATCGAAAAGAATATAGGGCTCTCATTGGATCTTTACTATAATTGCCCGGCCGGTCAGATATCACTTTTTGATGGGGTGTATAAAGCGATTTGGAGTAAATCCAATGCAAAGCCACCGAAGCGACTAAGCGGATTCTTAAGTATCCGAAGGGAATAAACCTTGGTTTATTTTACCCATCGATGATAATCTAGAGCTTAGTGGGTATTCGATTCTCGATTATGGAGGTTGCGAATTGAGGAAGTCAACCTTGTACATGTCGGTTTTTAGGTAATAAATCGATCTCGTGGTTTTCAAAACGGAGACATCGATTCGCGACATCTAATAATGAACTACCAATCTCTTCCGCTTAGTCGATGAGGGATTATAACATTGTAGCTAAGAACGTACCTATATTCGTGACATTAAAGTGTTATTGTTGGGAAATGAATTTAATAAAAAGGATTTTGATTAGATCCCAAAACCCCCGAGTATGACATGTTCGGGATAATCTTGATAGATAAATCGAGGATTCGGTTTTAGAGTGTTCAGGATATTATTTGCACCATGTATCAGATATAGAGCAAAGTTTAGCCAAGACTCAAGAAGAAACCGAGAATCGAAGACTCAGAGAACCGAAGACTCAGAGAAATATCAAGATTGAAGAAAGATATATCTGAATGTTAGGCAATCAAGGCCGAGGAATAGGCCCAATTGAATTGTTAACAACAAACTGAAAAAGCCGAGAACTTGAAGAAGAAGTATGGATTTGAATGTGATTCTCCAAGTAACATTCAAATCCACACTATAAATACAAGTTCTTCCTTCATTATCAAGTGTGGAGGAGTGTGGAAGTGCGAAAGAAGATAAAGAACGATGCTACAGAGCCAAAAGAGTTAAGCATTCCCACATAGAACACAAGTGCATAGATATACAAATATATTCAAAAGTGTTCTAGAACCCAACCTAAGCAACCCACGAATAAGCTTAGAGAGATTTTCCCAACCTTAGCATTGAGGCTAAACCTTTGTAAAGGAAAATCTCACCATGATTTGGAGACAACACCAAAAGAGTGGTGATTGCACAAACCTGAGTGAGGGTGATAAGTCCCAAGAGTGTGAACTCGTTAAACATCTAAGAGTTTGAGTTAGTAAACTACGTGGAGTAGTCGAAAACTCGAGGCGGTGAGTTGAGTAAGTAAACTACGGAGGTAGTCGAAAAGCTCGAGAAGTTGATAAGGAATTTCCTAGAGAGAGAGAGTGGATGTAGGAGGGGGTTGTCCGAACCACTATATATTGGGTTGTTATTTATGTTTATACTTGTCATATGCATCTAGTTATAAGCATAACACAAACACATGAGCTCAAAGTTTAAAATTTGAAAACGCCTCACCTCACTTTTTTTTTATATGCAGTCAAACGTTTTGCTTCCGCGACGCGAAAATAGGAACCGACAAACAAGTGGTATCAGAAAAGGTGCTCAAAAAGATTACTTCTTCAATGTGCATGAAAGCGGATCTATTTTTTTTAAAACTGTTTTACGATCCGATACCAACAATTGGTAGATGAGCAAAATGTAAAGTTTTACACAACAATGGAATAATAGAACTTTTCATTGATAAAGACCAAGGGTTACATTACAAGTTACAAATGCAAGAGAACCGGAGGTCAATACATAACTTAAAAAACCCTCAAGCCATAACCCTAAACCTTCATCCAAACCCAAAACCCGATCTATGTGGTGGTGATTAAGAGGAGGAGGAGAGAGATTTTAAGATCTCATGCTCTCATTTTCCCCACTTAACAGGGTGAGGGAGGCTTGAAAGGTAATCCTACGCCAAGAAGTGATGGACTCTCCAATCGCCTTGATAGGATAGAGCCCTAAGAAAGAGTCATGGGTTTCAAATTAAATGGTGAGTTTGATATAGGAAGATGGTGTTGTCCGATCAAGATATCAAACTCACGTTCATTTTCGACCGATTGCGAATCGCGGGTTACGCCATCCGGAGAAGCATAACGATTAGGGAGAAGTGTCTTCGCGATGCAAAAGATCCAATCAACCGATGGTAGAGAAGCTTAGCAACGATTGTATGAGAAATCTTTTGATGATGGAGAAGAAAAAGGAATAATTCCATGGGTTGATTTGAGAAGATGAAATCATGGAAAAGGGGGTAAAGATGTTTGTCGGAAGTCTCACGGAAACAAGGGTTCTCCGGGATACATGATTCTACAAAAGAAGATAAGTATGGTGAATGAGTTATGTTGTGTAAAATATTGGTCCAATTTATTCAGATGCAAATTTGAGTTCTCAAAGCCTATTTAGAAAAATTTGCATCACAAGGACAAGTGTAGAAAGTTCGATAATTGTCTGGCGGATTGACATATCGAGAGTGTCGAGATATCTACGCATGTCAAATCGCACCAACTTAGGGGTTATTCTAGACTAAGTTTTGGCAAGAACAAAAAGAATCGACTTAACGAGGAGAATCAAATTAAGTCAACAAAAATCCGACACATACAAAGTCGATCAAATGAAGAAAATCACCGAGCTTTGAAAACTTCACCAAATCGATATATCGGTCTATAGTTGAAAGCGGGGAACTTCAACTTGAGGGGAACTCACAGAATCAAAAGTAGATGATCAAGATCAAGACATGGTTCAAGAAAGATCAAATGAGTTAGTTGGAGTTCAACCGATGAGTCAGGTAAATCGGCGAAGAAAAGCTAAAAGCAAAGAAATCGGAAAAGGTTATTGTTGCAAATCAAGATGAGCAAAATGATCAAGATCGACGGATTCAATGATAATGAGAAGATCCGATCGAGGACGGATCAAGATCTGATATGATAAACCCGAACGCTTAAGATATAATGACCGGCTATGTTGATCTAAAGATTTGATCGATTAGTCGATAATCGATCGAAGAAATCAGACTTGGGTAAAGTGATTTGAGACTTAAACCGAGACTCAAGTATAGGTCGAAGAAAGAGGGTCAAGATGTTCGAAGTCGAACAAGATGAAAAGTGTCGATTATCCGATCGAGATAAGGTCCATTGAAGAAGGAGCCGAAATAAGATTTAAGATGAAGACCAAAATCAAGACTTGTAACTTTTTTTTTTTGTCTTTATTTCTTTGATAAGTTCATTGTAATCAGAATCGATAACATACAATCAATGAAACTTTTATCTTTATGCTCAAAGATAATACCTCATTATCTTTTTACATGTCTTTTATATTGATATGCGATTGAATGTCTACGATCCGGGCTCATATAAAG
Organism: Stenogyne calaminthoides; assembly: GCA_037126765.1. Taxonomy (NCBI): domain Eukaryota; kingdom Viridiplantae; phylum Streptophyta; class Magnoliopsida; order Lamiales; family Lamiaceae; genus Stenogyne; species Stenogyne calaminthoides. The sequence goes on along the minus strand of JBBCBC010000009.1, from coordinate 25,824,756 downwards.
AGAAACTATATGATCTTTATGGGAGAAATTGCTTAAGTATTTAGTAATGATCTATTTAGGAAAGATTCATTTCTTGAAGAAATATGTTGAATGATTTAAATTGATTAGAGATTTACCATTCTTATAACAAAAATGAAACCCGAGTATAGGTTATATGTTTGTAACAAGATAGGTTTTTGGCATCATCAAAAAGGGGAAATTGTTGGGAAATGAATTTAATAAAAAGGATTTTGATTAGATCCCAAAACCTGGTATATGACATGTTCGGGATAATCTTGATAGATAAATCAGATTTGCTTTTTAGAGTGTTCGGGATATTATTTGTACCATGTATAGCTCGTGCAGATATAGAACAAAGTTAGTTTCAAGACTCAAGAAGAAATCGAGAACACGAAGACTGAGAAAATACAAGGCAGGTAATTCTTGAAGAACTTCGAAGAATCTAATGAATGCTCGATATCCCTGAATGTTCCGAGGCAATCGAGAGGAATATAGAATTGGAATTGGCGTGGACCAACGAGAGGAAGACAACCACCTGAAAAAGTCGTAGAACTTACGAAGAATAGTATGGATTTGAATGTGATTCTCTCCCGGTAACATTCAAATCCACACTATAAATACAAGTTCTTCCTTCATTATCAAGTGTGGAGGAGTGTGGAAGTGCGAAGAAGATAGCAACGATGCTATGAGCCAAAGAGAGTTAAGCATTCCCCTAGAACACAAGTATTAGAGATATACAAATATATTCAAAGAGTGGAACCCAACCTAAGCAACCCACGATTATCAAAAGAGATTTTCCCAACCTTAGCATTGAAAACCTTTGTAAGGAAAATCTCACCATAGTTGGAGACAACACCAAAAACCAAACCCAGTGGTGAAGTCGAGGTAGTTTTAAAGCAAAACCCGAGTGAGGGTGATAAGGAGAAGGAGTGTGAACTCGTTAAACATCTAAGAGTTTGAGTTAGTAAAACGTGGAGTTCAAAACTGCGAGTTGAGTAAGTAAACTACGAGGTAGTCGGAAAAGCCTCGAAGTTGATAAGGAATTTCCAGAGAAGGAAAGTGGATGTAGGATGGTTGTCCGAACCCAAAATTTATATATTCTTTGTGTTGTTTCTTCGCTTTATGTTTATACTTGTCATATGCATCTAGTTATAAGCATAACACAACACATGAGCTCCAAAGTTTAAAAAATTGGAAACACTTTTTTTTTATATGCTTTTATACGAAGTCAAACGTTTTTGCTTCGCGACGCGATTAAAATAGGTTTTCCCACCGGGACAAAAGTTATTGCAATCACTGTAATCTGTTCTACATACAAGATGCAAGCATGTGGATGTCAGACACTATTTTATAAGAGATCATGTTGAAAAGAAGAATATCATAATGGAAAAGATCCATACCGATAAAAAGCGAAGTCGATATTTTAAACCAAGCCACTACCGAGATCGATTAGAGAATTACGCAATGAGCTGGGCTTCGGATCTTGGAGAAAAAGCACCGTAAATGTTTGGTGGTCGATCTATGAGAACCGGTGGTTAAGAGACTAACCAGGTTAAGATGAATCAGTTGAGTTAGGTATCTCAACTGATCAGAAGATCAGTCAAGGAACTGATATGAGAAGGAACTGATCAGACTAAAGGATTATCAGATTAAAGGAACTGATCAGGTTGGCTGTTTCATACTTTATAAGTCTATTAAGCTAATGTTCAACAAGCAAGTTACATAAGATTAAAGCTTCAATCGCATTAGGAAACAGAAAATACACAACAATGGAATAATAGAAATTTTCATTGATAAAGACCCGGAGGTCAGATTTACATTACAAGTTACAAGTACAAAAGGACCCGGAGGTCAGTACATAAGCCATAAACCAAAAACCCTAAGCCTAACCCTAGAAGGGAGGGAGAGTGGCTTTAAAGATTTTAAAGCCTGATGCTCCCATTTTCCCCCACTTAACCCTAAAAGGGGTGTGAGAGGCTTTGAAATAATCCTAAAGCCACCCTCGTGAGCTTGGGAGATGGCGAGCCTTGAAGGAGCCGGGAGCCCCTAGTCATAAAATCAATGGGCTCTCCAGCTGTTAAATGGGACACAAGTGCCAAAGATGTGGTCCAAAGACCATATGGCCACAAGTGTCACATGCAAATATTGAGTTTGATATACGATGATCAGCTGTTATCTGATCAAGATCGAATACCAAACTCATGTTTTTGTATCGATCGAGTCCGTTGATGCTAATTCCATTATATCGATAGGCACACAAGGTGCATACGGTTAGGAGAAGTGTCTTCTCATTTGCGATAGCAGATCTGCCGCCTCGGTGGTAGAGAAGCTTAGCAATAATTGTATGTGTAATCTTCGATGACGACGAAAGCAGTAATAAGGGACACACAGGGTTGATTTGAGAAGCTGAAATCTTTTGAAAAGGGTTAAAGGTTTTTGCCTGAAGTTTCACCGGAAATAAGGGTTCACCAGAATACATGGTTTACAACACTTAAATAAAATAAGTATGGTGGATGGGTTACGTCGTGTAAATCATTGGTCCAATTTATAGAGGCCAAGCAGGGGTGAATATGCAAATTTGTTTTCTCAAAGCCTTTTAGAGAAAATGGCACCGCAAGGACAGCGCGTAGGAAACACGCGACTGATGATTGGATAAGCTTACGGCGATTGATATCCCAAAGTATCCAGACTATTATTACGAATGTCAAATCGTGCCGACTTAGGGAATCGAGACGACATCCGATTTTCAAGACTAAAGTTTTGGCGGTAACACTTATCCCAAGAATTGACTTGGTCTGAGTAGAATCAGATTAGGTCAACTGAAATCTGATTAGATAAGAGACTTATCATATGAGGAAGATCAGTTGAGTATGATACCTCAACAAATCAGATAAATCAGTCAATAAGTAATCAGAAATAACAATTGAAGGGGGAACTTCAACTGATCAGGGAGGATTAAAAAAGGGAATATCAGACGCAAAGTGGAGCGGATCAGTTGAAAGGGACAGACAATTGGGAAATTATAAGGATTAGGCAGAAAACTAAGATCAACAAGTGGTACAGACAGACTTCAAGTGGTATTGACTGATTACAATATCAGTCAACCAGATACGCATTTTTGTTTCTTTGTTTACTGCTTACATATCTGAAATTATCTGATAATATTTGCCTTTACTGTACACATACTTTTGTGACGCATACCCTGCAAAGTATTTATTGCGGACGTAGGGTATATGTATTAAATGCCACTAAATGTATTTTTAAATCCAAAAGGTAATCATGCGTACAAATCCTGACCACACGATCAAAACCGCTCAATCTGGATCGTTTATCCTTTTCAAATGTTTGATCTTCTAGTCTCGATTTTCCCGCATTCCTTTTATAAGCTTCATCAAAACCCTACCAGAATATCTTTATCAAAATTCTTGCGATTTGCAAACTCACAATTATCTTTCTGCGATTCAAAGTGTTTCTTGCGATTCAACCTATTTCAAAGTCGAAAAGCAGAATCTAGTAATTTCTGGTTATTTGATGAATTATTTTTTCCTAATATCCATTAAACATATAGATTACGTCTATTTATGTTATCCTGTGTTATGCCTTATCATTTCTTGATATCCGTATGTATTCATCGGTTACTAGGTCTGAGAATAGGTCTGATAATCAATATATGATATCTTTATGGTTATGCACAAATTTTAATCGATTCTATCTTATTGTAGATGGCCACTCACTGAATGGGCAAAATTATGTGTAACTATGCGGATTTGGCAAACAAAATTGTTGAAGACAAATTTGTTAGGTTTGGTGTTACACGGAATCCAGAATCAATGGAGGTGGAACAAATTCTGAGGAAGAGTGGTCTCGAAAAATACTGTGCTGCTCACTGCAATCCAGTAATGCAGTATGAGGCACTAGAATTCTTGAGGAATTTGAAGGTGGACACGGAAAATCCTGGAGACGAACTGATTTCTTCAGTAAATGGAGAGGATATCAGACTTACAAATGCTGATATAACTCGACTGTTCAACCTGCCCAAAGGAAAAATCTCTCCTGCTCACTACAGGGAGAATGAAGACGAGCTGATCAGGAATGAACTCTTCAGAGAGGCTGATAAACACTTTTTCAGGCCTATGTTGAAAAGGAAATACCGTTTGTTGTTTGACATTCTGTCAAAAACAATCATGGGTATCTCATTCAACCCAGATGGATTAACAGCCGTAAAAATGTATAGTATGACTGCTATCATCGATGAAGCCAAAAATATTAATTGGCATGGTTTCCTGAAGGCTATTCTGCTCCAAGAACATGACAAGTTTGGAGTTAGTGGACAGAGAAAAGTCTATCTGAAGAAGAGAATCAGCAATCTCAACAAGGTTGCAGTCATTCTGAAGGACAAGATGCCCAATGCTGAATGGGATCAGAACGGACTGAAGTCCTACAAGGCCTTTCTCTCAACCACAACTGCCATCTATGGGCCATCAGATGATGATATGCGACCCACCCCTCCCAAGGTTAAGAAAGGGAAAAACAAGGAGGCAGACGTCTGCAACTGATGCTCCTCAAAAAAAGAAGAGAAAACTAGTAAAGGCTCAGGAGAAGAGGCCAAAGAAGGTAAAACAGGCCACCATGACTTTTTTTTCCGAAGACGAAGTCGATGAAGAAGGAGTACCAGATCAACCTCGACGCGCAGCTAGAATCACCAAACATCGATAAGCAGCAGCCTCTCAAGTTGAGAGCTCGCCAGAACAATCTGAGGGAAAAGCAAGGGACGAACGATCACCCTCACCTAAATCTCGCGCTGATTCACCACTCAGACTCCTAGCTGCTGAGCATATCTCTCCTTCTCCTTCACATGCTCATAACCTCGAAAAGTTTACTGGGCCAAGAAACCAAGAAGATCATCCGCAGTAACCAGACGACTTGTCGCTACAATGAGAACCTCGCAGATTCACCCAATCACCAACATCCTAGCCACTCGGACACCACCGTAACCCCTACATCTCATCAATCGAACCCGGGTCGATCTGAACAGATGATTCCTGAGTCCAGATCATCCAAGACCATCACCGGGAAAATGGTCAGAATGAGAATTGAACGCAAAATTGATGAATTGTATCCAGAGTTGGTAGCCCATCCTGTTATTCGAGAGGAAGTAATGGAGATCCTCACCTGGAAAGATCTCCGTTTGAAGAACTTCTCAGATTTCATGATCATTATTGAACAGATGGGAGGTGCTGATGCATTCGCAGATTTTGATTTCGACATGAAGAAATCTGCTCAGGTAGGATCACCAGCTGAACTGATAAATGCTGAAGCGATCAAAGCTCTAATCCACAGAAAGTTGGGACTAATTGAACAAGTTGAATCGAGGTCGCTGCGAGTAAAACTCCTAAGGAAGATGATCCTATGAAGAATGTGGGAGTTGCCGATGTTAGTGGAACCGGTGTCTTAGCTCATGACCACCAATCGAGGCGAAAAACAATCGAAATGATCAGTGATGCAAAATGTTATCAAGAACACACATCACCACCGATCAACTTCGTGAGATCGATCGTGTTTTAAAGATCTTCTAAAAAGAAGAAGTTGAGGGAGTGTTGGCTAATGAACTTTGCAACACAATAGCCGATCGAGGCAGATTGGCCTCTTCAAAGAAACAACTCGATCAACGGAATTGGCTATTTCCCCAGATTGAAGCAATCAAAGATCAGTTCTCTCAAACCGTGACCAACCTGACTGCTGAATTTAAGAAGACAGTTGAAGACAAGTTAGTTCAGGTTGATCAACAACAAGTTTCTCTTCTAATGGTCACAGAAAATCTTGAAATGACTGAAGAAAAACTTGATAAACTCATTCTTACCCTCTCATCGCCGCTGAATCTGCCAAGACCGAAGCCGGGTCTCAAAGATTCAAAATCTATCTACTCAAGCTCAAGGTTTATCTGTTGAAGATCTTAACAAGGCCATATATCGCCTTTGGATCTCGACTTCCACCTCAATGCTCTTTTTGATCAAACCAAAAAAGGGAAAGGATGATTAACAAAACCAACTAACTTTATCAAAACAACAGAAGAACTAATTCAGACAGTTGAATCCTATGGCCAGAGACTAGACCATCTGGATATGTTTGCTAATGAAGTCTCTGAGAAGATGGAGAAGTCAAAGGCAAGAAAGTTAGTTTGGTGGTGCTGGGGACATCGTAACTCGTACTACCACGATAAACACAAATTAGCCGACATACAGCCGATAAGGAATCGGCTCGAGAAACTGTCTAAGGAGCAGATTGCTGAAGAAGCTTGAATTAGTGAAAAAGAAAGAAGAGCAGAAAAATTGGCAGAGGCAGAAAATCTGAAAAAGAAATACAGATCGAGGGCGAAGAAAGGCAAAACCGGAAAATCCGGACCAGAACCTCAGTTGCCAGCAATAGTTGATGAAATCATTCCGAAAATTGCTGCACATGCTGATAGGTTCGAGGAATGGAATAAGATCGGTGAATGGCTTCGGATGCTTTTTGTTCGGGTCTAGTGCCACAAGAAGAATCACCAGATGCGTAATTTTCAACCGGGTTGGAGAACAAGCACCCAGATTTTTTGAAATATCTGGAAAATGAGGCCAGAGTAATCAATGTGAGAATATCTCGTCAAGAGTATGACGTGATGGATTACTCGAAGAAGGCAGATGGCTCATTTGACAGACTGGCATTTCCAAGGTTCTATTTTGACATCCTCGAACAAAGTTTCGATAATCGATCCTCGCCAGATCAATGATGTCAAATGGAAGTTATACCAGATATTCAACATTCCTCAGGATCAACGAGAAATGCCAGAGGGATATAAGCAAAGAGATTGAAAATCAGAAGACTATTTAGGATCAGATGAATTTAAACTCAAACTTTTCCGATGTAATATGTAATCGATAAATCTGATGAATGAAAAGTTTTATTCTTTTTCTTATCCTAAGACAAAATCTCATTGTCTTCTGATTATGTGTTCTTTATTGTTTTATATTTATCAACTATGTTGGTTTCTCAAGTGTTTTGGTTTCATCAAAAAGGGGGAAAATGTTGGGAAATTTAGAGTTTTGATGAAAGTTCTAAAAACACATGGACAGGACCATCCGCACTGTTAAATTGATCGATGATTTTTTTTACTAGTTATAAGATGATCAGTTGATAATTATTATATAGAACAACTGATGTATAAGATAGGTCACATATTGAGGGGGAACCTCAATATGTATAGGTCAGATCTAAAGATCAGAAGAACAAAAGATCAGCTGAAGTCCGACAGGCCAGAAGGCAAGGGAAGGACAGAAGATCAGACGATCTTATAAAGTCAGATAATCAGGTGAAGTCTTGAGACACAAATTCCGAAGACCTAAAGATCGATGATTACCCCAAGATCTCACCCCAAGACCTACATCATCCGAGTCTGCTAGTTGAGCTAAGACAACTGGCACCAGAAGACTCTATCAGGTAGAAATGATCAGGTCAGCTCACACCAGGTGGTAACTAATGTTTCACCAAGTAATACGTTGTTGATCTGAACAAGAAGAATGTTAACTTTAGTAGTTAGAACAAACACTGAAAAGTGCTTTTGTTAACCAATAAGAACAAGACACGTATGAATGGAGCCGACAATATGGGATTTGGTGTTGCTTGGTCAAACGACTATAAATAACAACTATTCATGCTTTCGGCCATGCCGTCCCTGAAGCACGTCACATCAAATCCTACATATCTACCAAATATAACCAAAAATTCAAATTGCTCTCCAACGGCTCTTTGATTTCGAGGTTTATAAATATGGGATTGCTCTTCAGAGTGAAGACACGAAAATTATCAAGAAGCTCATACTATAGCAAAATTTCCGCACGAAGAACACAACCTTGAACATTATTTTTCTAAGTGGTCATCTCATAGTTCTTAGCACAGAAATCTTATCCTCTAGCTGTTAGGCTACTTAAATACTAGGAAAGATTTCAAAGTTGGAACAAACAACAAATCTTACCCAAAACCCAAAGTTAGGTTAAGTTTGTTTAGCAAGATTTCAGACTAGGGTTTCTAGTTCTGATTTCTGGGCTCGGTTGAGTGAGAGCTCCATAAATATCTGTTGGTGTAATGTGTTGGACTAACATAATAATCTAAGTCTAGTTGGTTAAGTCGGTTAAGTTGGTGCCCCTTGTGATAGGGAAGAGTGGACGTAGGACTGGTTGTCCGAACCACTATAAATCTTGTGTGCATTTACCTGTTTGATTAACTGCTTTACACTATTGCACACAACTTGATTAAATCTGCATACATATTCTGAGTTAGGATCAGCTAGCACCAAGTTAATGATCTGATCAGATTGACTCCATAGTCATCTGATTGAAAACAACTTCGGAATCTGATTTGGTATAAACTGGTTTTTCACACGGGTATAAATTAGCTTCCGCACAATCAGTTAAACTGATAGATACCGAACTGATCTGACCTTAGGCGATCAGTAAGTTGGATATCAGTCCAAACTGATTCACTTGCACTCTGATCAGGCAAACTGCCATCACACCTGATCTTCACGAAAAAGTTTTCAAAAGTCTATTCACCCCTCCCCTCTAGACTTTTGCCCTCACGAAACCCGTTCGGGACCTACAATAATGCATGATATGCATGATGCAATGCAATGCAACACAGATTAACTCATAAGTTTCACATATCACATATCCAATTTACATCAAATATCGAGCTCACCAGCTCTTTCCACGATGATCACTGAATGTCAATCAAAGCTCACAATCCACATATTATCCACGTATTGTCCACATATTCTCAGTTAATCACAAATATACCTCATAATTCACGTAAAATCCACATATTTTCAATTGCATATAAATTAAGTACATAATAATATGTTTATGCATTGTAGTTGCAAATGAATTTCTACTTACCTCGAATCCGCAAAATATCACTCCCTCAAACTCCTAAACCGCCTTATCGAGCCCAACTATCAAATTTGATAACAATCAACCATAAATATTACTCCAATTCAAATTTTCATTTTATATAAAATCTAATATTATAGAAAACCCTTATCAATTCACTTAATTAATATTTTCTATGTTTATTTTATTTCTCCTATAATTTTATGCCATAAAAGAAACCCTAATTACCCCTAACTATACTCGAAGTTTGACAACTCAATACAACATATATCATGTGAATCAAATCTTTACAAATTGTCAGGTAAAATTATTAACTGACGTATAAAAATGCTCCTGAGATCATAGATTTAACTAGGTGATTATCTTCTTTGAGATTAGTACTTAATCCCACATTAATGGAATTTGAATTTGAACCTGGACAATAGAGTGTCCGAAAACAAATGTTAGACTTGAACCTGGACAACAGAGTGTCCAAATTCGAAGCCAACAGTGTAAACAAATGTAACACGTCAATCACCATTATGACTCTGTGCCAGCATTAAATGTTAACAAAGAGTTTCTCTATTCTGAGTGGGATGCCAAACCTATAAATAGGGTCATGCATCACTTGTTGAACACACCGAAAATCATAATTTTTAGTATATGAAAAGTTCAAAGCATTCTCAATATGTTGCAGTCCAGTTCGACGCTCTCTCTAGTTCGCCATAGTTCTTGCCTTGCGTTGTTGCATGACAAGACCTACACCCTTTCACCTTTTAAAAATATTATGCCGGATCTGAGAGCACTAGTCAAACTAGTGAACCACTAACCCAGTTCATTATCCAGTTTGAAGGCCGGTCCAATTTTAAAAACATTGGTCGTAACATATGGTATGGATGATGAGTTGTCAAAATTACTAACCTTAATTGCAGTATCTCTAACAGGCCCCCACAAGATGGAAGATCCATTGGATACTCCAATCTTTGAGATAGTCATAGACTTTGTAAGTGTGTCAACAAGTTGATCATGTGTGGAAATATATGACACACGAAAGGTATTATTGTCAACATGTGTAGGATCATGAAAAATGAAGTAATAATGATAAAAAGAAATGATGTATTCGAGTCGCATACCATCAAGAGCATCGATTTGTTTGAAATTTTTCAGGTTCAAGTTCGATTAGAACTTTAATAGTAGAGCTCGAGTGCGATGCAACTGTAAAATATTGAGTTCACAAATAGTTCAAATTTGACTTATAAAAAACTTGTTAGCAAGGTAAATGAGCCAGGTTCGAAGTCGACTCGAAACAAGCTCGTTAAGAAATTCAAAAGAACTCAACTCGAACCCGACTTGCAAAAAGCTTGTTAGCGAAGTAAAGGAATTCGAGCTCGTTTAAAAAAACACTTAAAAACATATGAAGTTCAATATTAATATTACCTAATAACTAAAATTAAAAACTTTAAACACTTGAAATAAAATAAAGAACACAAACTTTCTGTGAAACTTGTTCATACTTTGAAATTGATACTATTAAATTTATCAATTGATACCACTACACTTATAAACTAATACCTACAGCATTTAATGCTATGATATCAATTTATAAGTATAGTGGTATAAATTGATAAGTGTTATGCTGTTAGTTTATAAGAGTGATGATATTTCATACTATGAATAAGTTTCACTTGAGACCTACTCAATAAAGAAATATGTCCATAAATTTACAAAATAATTATAAATAAAAAAATGTATATGTCCATAACTACTTTAATAAACTATTTTAGTATACTACTTTAATAAGTTTAATAAAATCTTAATCACAACAATGTTTATAAATCTAAAAAATAATAACGTGAGCTCACTATTGAAACTTGTTCATGATGTTTTCTACACGAGTCTGTTCGAGGAAAAATTTACAAGCTCGTAAATGAATATGCTTGTGAGCTTAACAAATAGAATCCCAACAGTCCTAAAAGAATTTGTGCTGCAACATTGGCATACTTCTGTAGAGTTTAGGGTAGAGATTTCGCTTAGAATTTTAACTCAAAAATGCAATGGGGAAATGCCGAAGGTTTTGTCATATTTATTGATGTAAACATCGCACCTGCCCTTCAAGATCTAGATTTGGCAGCTGCAGATTTACACCACCTATCGGTGGAACTTTTATTTGAAACTCCTGTCTATCCCATGGTAGTTGAAACTGATTGGGATTGGGATGGTGAACACAGTATGGCACAGACTGCAGCCATGACACTAGAGGCATTAATTTTGTTCGATTTTGGGGACGTCTTGCATTGACTTCGTACAGGTATATATGCAGATTTGTACTAGAGAGAGCTAGATCAAACTTTCATGTGTCTTCATTGTTGGAATTTAGAGGCACGTAAACACGTAATACATGCGCAATGGAATTAAACAGTTCACCTCAACGAACATAAAATTGCATAATTAAATACGAGTAAACGTAAACATAATTCTTACAGCAATTCATACATGGATTCCTCTACTACGGTATCCACATAACAGTCGTTTACTAATTCACACAAATCTGCCAGCGTTGAATCCCCGAGATGAATTTGCTAGGAAAATTCTAACTTAGAGATTTTATGGAGAAAATATGAAGTCTTGTATTATGAATTCTCAAGAGCTCATATATATAGGGGAGGCCCAACTTAAATCTTAAGCTAACATGATTAGGAAATAAAATCCCTAATCTTGTAAATTAAATCTCATAGATTTAATTCCCATGTACATAAATCTCTACGGATTTGATTTCCATGTTTATCAAATCTCTATGAATTTGATTTCCATATATATCAAATCCTATAATAATATTCCATATATTATTATTTGGAATCCTATTTAATTAAATCTAATTTAATTAAATAATAATAATAATTAATTCTAAATATAATTATTATTATATTCTCCATAAATTAAATATTAATATTCAATATAATATTTAATCAACCAACTATAATTAGTAAACAATTGTTACTTGTTGTATGACCCATAGGCCCTCATATATCGAGCGATTAGTCAAACTAACGGTCTTAATTGAACCCTAGACAATAAATCAGACATTCTCAATATATGAGGTACGTTGCGAGGAAACATGCAACTACCTGTAACTGAACATGGGCTATTGCGATAACTTCCTTTCATTCGTGAATACTCGATTAAATCTTGAACATGATGACGTGTCTATTCAAATAACTTAATCATATTATCTCTAATCACTAATTGATCACTTATGTCACACTTGGCCACACAGTCCAAATTGGCGTGCATCGGCCGATGACTTAGATCCAATTATGATGAGAAGATGAGTATTCTCTCTAAATCCACATTGAGGAAATAATTATATTCTTGGCTCAACTACCACGCACATGCATTTCGTGATGAACTCAATCCAAGGCATATCTACCCATGGAAGGGTGCAAGCGTTGGTCATGGTCAAAGTTCATCACTTCACACATGTCGTGCATATTGACCTCAAGTCAAAGGAGTATCACATCGCTCCCACTAACCGAGACACCCGTAGACACATATTGTGGAATTACATCAAACGGTTTCTCGGATGGGTATATTAATACCCTCTAAGGTATCTGTGCACCCATCATGAGATACCTAGTATCTCGTAGTAAGTGAGAACTACTACACTCTCTAAGAGTATGATGCAGATCGCACATCAATCTCAAATGCATCATCAATATCTCATTCTTGATGATCCTTGATCGGGGCTATTTGAGAATCATGCTTAAGTCATCTGAGGTCTCACATCTTCAATGACAACATTGGTTCATGGGAACACATATAAGAATAAATGCAAACAATCAAACATAATATTCGAATAGGTTTATTGCCATACATTAATATTAGATGGATAATAATATTAAATCAAACTGAATATCATCGAGTATTATGTCCTTACAATAGATTATCTCTAGGACACTAACATTAACATTCATCCCTAGTATACATATATATTTTTTAATGTAAATATAAATTATATTTCCTTTCGTGTGCCTTTTATTTGGATAATAATGCTACTAAAATCCCAGCACATAAACAACCCCTAGTTATATCAAGCAATTAATCAACTCTAGCTAATTAAATTATTCTTCAAAAAATTCTCAACACAACACTAACCTAATACTTTTAAACAAAAATATATGAAATAAAGTGTGTAAGCCCCTCGTAGCAATATAACTTTCAATTGTTAATGCATCATATCATTTTTTTCCAAAGTGTTTCCAAGAAAGAACATATATGTTTGTCAACGATATATCATAGATAGGAAAATTGTATATACAGTGTTCATTTTTCTACCAATCCATATTTTAAAAGCAAATTACTTAACTTGTAGAATTTAAACTTGAAGATTGGTCAACACTAGTAGTCCTCGTACTAATCCAATTGGCTCACGAGTACTTTTTGAATATAGATTAATTGACTATATAAACGTTGATACATCTTCCACATCAGAACATTTTACTGATAACATGTGATAATATTGTCATAACTAATAACCTCGATTACATGGTCAATCATAATTGATTAATACAATATGCATAATAAATATGTATATATAACAATAAAATTATTATGAGAATTCATTCTAAATTCATGAATAATTAGATATAATCTTCATCACCAAATATATATTATAACGTCTCTTCGAAGCATGTTTCTCTTAGTGATCAATACACTTATGTAGAGCTTCTAGAGTCATGAACGTTTTCAAAGTCATTTGTTATTTATTTTATGTTATCAAAGCTGAACTTGAGAAGAGCTTGTAGCATTCGAACTTGCACAAGAAGGGCGGGTGGTTGAGATATTAAGACAGGCAATATCTTGATTGATAGTAAGGTAATTATAATTTAGTATATGATTATCATAATTATTATATGAATATATTCTCATAACATATGTTTCAATTATTTCAGGATTACAGTGTCTATCTTTGTGACTTTTGTTGTACGGGAAAATAACCCGACCTAATGGAGGCTTGGGATTGGGCAATCTCATATTTAGCTTGTTATCCGACTTCATCCAGTTGGAGCAAGGCGGGAGGCGACATTGAAGTCTTGGAAGGTCGCTAGCGGCTTGATGTAGCAAAGAAGTCGCGGAGCGACTTGAAAGAATCAGACATCGCGGTCGAAGAAGTCGCGACTTCGGTTAAAGATAAATATGGACAAGAAGTTATGGTGAGGCGGATTTCTCGGGATGTAACCAGGGAAAGCATATCCATGAGCGCTTATGAGTAAGGAAGAAAGTTTTAATCAATTTACCCAGAAAAAGCCCATTTAAGATCAGAGCCCTAGATTTGTGTTTATAAATATAACTTGTAATGCACATTGTAAAGGATCAAAATCTTAGTACTCTAGGCATATATTATATAGTACAAATCCTGGCTTGGTGCCCCAAGACGTAGTCTATTCCAAAGATGAACTGGATAATCAAATCACTTGTCATTTATTGCTTTCGCCGTGGTATTGATCGAAACATTACTAAATTGTTTGCTTGTTCGGGCAGAACAAAACCGGTACAATAATTGGCACCGTCTGGGAAGAGACAATTCTCGCGGAAATCACTTTGTTCAAGGACAACCCATCTTATCTATGATCAATACCAATGGCAAGCAATCAAGCCAACCCGAACGGCAAGAGATCCAAGATGGGCGCGAGGCCTATGAACTCTCATCGCCCGCTCCCATCGCGATCACTATGACCCGATAATAACCATCGACCGGTGGAATTTGGGCCCCGAGGATCAAAGGCCGTGATGGCCGCCCAACAAGAAATCGCGAGAAGAACGAAGACCCGAAACGCCTGCGAGGGCGACCAAAAAGAAAGCGCTTCAAAACCCGAAAGGGCATTCCGACCCCCGTCCGCACTGACCAGGTGGGAATGTTTCCGACTTGTCGACCGGGTCGGCAAGCCCCGAGGAAGACGGCGAATAAAGGCCGAAATGATGGCCGCACCTCACTCTCCACTACGCCAAGAAACGCCGACGGGTAAACGCGAACCAATCGCATGATGTTGGACGAGGAGACGACGGATTGGTCAAAACGGGTTTGGCCGACGACTGAGGGCGGACCAAAAAGAAAGACCTTGATCGCCACAAGGGGAACAAAACCCGTGCGGTAATTCAGCGGGCATGTAATTCCTACCATCTCGCCAAATGCTCGCTCGTGACCTTGAGCCACTTCATTAACTGCCTACCATTCCGGTCGAGCAATGTGTTCGGAATATTTAAATACAAATTTAATTCATTAATTATTACTAAAGATGAATTAATCCTATATTAATTCAAATAATAATTGCAACATCATATCATGCATATAAAAGCCACGTAAAACCCACGCATGCGGAATCTACGGGGTTTATATGAACGCATTCTCTGATGGCAAGTGACTTCGCCTGACGGACTAACCAAAAAAGGACTTCCCAAGTATTCCTTAGCCCTTGCTCAACTATCCGAAGGAAGGACACTTGTTCGAACAATTAACAAAAGGAAAAAATAAACTTTTGTTGCACCAATTTTTGTGGATTTCCTAATTTTTTCAAAGACATGGAATTGTACTTGGGAATGAAACAATCATCCCCTATTTATGAGGAGAGGTGGTCGAATTTTTCAAGAGAAAATCAATGGGAAAAGACTTTTTGATCACCAAGAAATCTTGAATATATCTCCTATATTCTTTTTCCCATAATTAAAATATTCCACAAAAATCCCACCTCCTCTATAATATGGTATTTTCGAAAATTTAGTGTTCAAGAATCCAAGATTTGGATCTTCTTGAATTTATGAGATATTCTTGTATTTCAAGAAATACATATCTTCCATAATATCTTTTCAAGAAAATCAAGAAAATCTTTCTTGCCCACAATATTTTCAAATATTTCGAAATTCTATTATGAAATAACCAAGTGGGAGATTTCTTGAATTTAATGAGATAATCTTGTATTCCAAGAATACATATCTTCATTCCATAACAAAATTCAAAGAAAATCTTTCTCCCAACTTATTCATAATTTAAAAAAAAAAAATAGAGGAAAAATAAGCAACAAAAATTTATCAGATTTTAATCACTTTTTTTTCGTTAATGGACTATGATAGGTCCGGATGGAAAACCCATGAAATGCGGAATAATCATGAAATGCATATAAAAACAGGGGTGAAGGAATGGTGATTACAGATTTTTTACTTTTTAAGCTCATGTGTTGTGTTTTGCTTAATCGAATGCATATGGCAAGTAAGAACATAAAGCAGTAAACAACACAACAAAGTATAGTGGTTCGGAGACTCAAGCTCCTACATCCACTCTCCCGCTCCTGGGAAATTCCTTCAATCGGACTTATCACCCTCCCGGGTTCGCCTCTCTAGATATTTAACGAGCTCACACTCCAACCGACTTATCACCCTCTCGGTTTGCCTCGGGACTTATCACCTCCACCGGGATTGCTTACAGATGTTTACGAAGTTCACACTCCAACGAGACTTATCACCCTCACGGGATTGCCTACCCCCCCTTCGGATCGCTAGATGTTTCCGAGTTCACACTCACCTACAAACTTAACCAACTAATTTGGGTAAGGTTTGTTTGGTTTCCAACTAGGTTGAGATTTTCCTTACATTTGTTTAGCCTCAATGCTAAGGTTGGGAGAATCTCTCTAAGATTGGATACATCGTGGGTTGCTTAGATTGGGGTTCTAGAACACTCTTTGAATATACGCGTATATACGCATTTGTGTTCTAGGGTGGGAATGCTTTGATTTGGCTTGATGGATGTTTCACACGTTTTTTCCACAATTATGAAGGAAGAACTCAGATTTATAGTGTGGCTTTGAATGTTACCGTTGGACGGAGTCACATTCAAATCCATATTATTCGAAAGAAGGATCTTTTAAACTTGGTTGTCTTCCTCTCATTGGTCCACGTTACGATTCTAATCTATTTATATTCCTCAGATTCCCGCCTTGAATCATTCGGTGATTCTCTGAAGTCTCAATGTCTTCAGTTCCATCCGAGCCTTCAGTCTATCCGAGCCTTCAACCGACTTCTCTTTGCGGACCTTGTCCGATCAAAGATACCGACACTCAGACCGACCGAGTTCTTGTCTTCGAACCGATTAACCCTCCCGAGCCACTCAAGCACTAGCTAACTAATCATGCAGATTCGATTCCAAAGAATATGACTTCGATGACTTCTTCGATGACTTCTTTTCCGGGATCCGGGTATGCGATTTCTAGTTCTCCATCCGATTTCTTCTCGATCCGATCAGCTCACATGATCGATCAAGATAGCATTAGGTCAAGATATCAATATATCCGTCGAGATTAGTACATTGAGTTAGCATATTAGGTTGGCATATCGGTTTAGCACATCCGATCTCAATCACGTCGATCTTGATCATCCGCTTCATCTTAGATCTCTGATCTCGATGAATCATCGCTCTCTTCCGACCGCTGACTTCTTCGATCTTTCAGTCGGTTTTCGACAAATTTTGTCCGCTCTTCCGATCACCATATCACTGATTTTTCTTGATCATCCGATCAGTCATTCCGTCATCGATCTTGATCACGGCCTTTTTCTTCTCAAAAGATTAATTTCATACATTAACTCGGAACTCATCTAACTCCCATCCGATCTTCGGTCTCGGTTTGACCTCGTTGGATCTCGATCATCTACGTCTGATTTCGTGAGTTCTCCCTCAATTTGTTCTCTCGTTCCCCCTCAACTTGTTATCTGTAGATTAACATCAAAACCACAAGTTGATAATATTTTGGCATAATTCATCAAAACTAAAATATCCCAACAATTTCCCCCTTTTTGATAATGACGCCAAAACATTAAAATATATGCATTTTTTAAAGAAACGGGTTTTTTAAAAAGATCAATTGTGTGGTTACTTTGAAATCAATGAACCGTTTGGGCATGATATCAATTGATAGGCCCGATGGAAAACCCATGAAATGCGGAATAATCATGAAATGCATATAAAAATAGGGGTGAAGGAATGGTGATTACAGATTTTTTACTTTTTAAGCTCATGTGTTGTGTTTTGCTTAATCGAATGCATATGGCAAGTAAGAACATAAAGCAAATAAACAACACAACAAAGTATAGTGGTTCTGAGACTCAAGCTCCTACATCCAATGCTCCAGGGAAATTCCCGGACTTATCACCCTCTCGGTTCGCCTCTAGATATTTAAGAGCTCACATCTTTGGACTTATCACCTCTCGCCTGTTTGCCTGGGGACTTATCACCTCCGGGATTGCCTCAGATGTTTAATGAAGTTCACACTCTAATGGACTTATCACCCCCTCACTCGGGATTGCTACCCTTCCTTTCGGATTGCTAGATGTTTAAGAAGTTCACACTCACCTGCCAAACTTAACCGACCAGGTTTGTTTGGTTTAACTAGGTTGAGATTTTCCCTTACATTTGTTTAAGCCTCAATGCTAAGGTTGGGAAAATCTCTAAGCTTAGGATACACGTGGGTTGCTTAGATTGCCCCAGAACACTCTTTCAATATATCGTGTATATACGCATTTGTGTTCTAGGGTGAGAATGCTTTGATTTGGCTTGATGGATGTTTCACGATTTTCCACAATCACAATTATGAAGGAAGAACTAGATTTATAATGTGGATTTGAATGTTACCGTTGGATGGAGTCACATTCAAATCCATACTATTCTCAGACCTTCTGATCTTTTCCAAACCGATGTCTTCCTCTCTCATCGTCCACGCCACCGATTCTTTCAGCTAATCTTTGAATCATGAGATTCTCTCGAGTCTCATGTCTTCGGGTTCCATCCGAGCCTTCAAAAGTCTAAGCCTTCACTTGACTTCTCTTTACGGACCTTGTTCGATCAGTATACCCCGGAGACCACCGAAAGATGCGGTTTCCGATCGTGCCTAAGTAAGGAGTATTCCATTCCAATAGATGATCGATGACTTCTTTTATGATCCGGCATTTCACAAGATAAGGGTCTGTTATCAATTAATTTAGTAGTTAGCATCCAATCCGATCTCAACATGTTTGATCTTGATCATCCGCCATCTATATCTCGATTCGATCAGGATCTCGACGCCCATCTCCTTCCGACCGCAACTTCCGATTCGTCGGGCTCGAGGTCGGTCATTTAATTTGAAGAACATCAATTTTTAAGAAGAACTCATCGAACTCCATCCCTTCAGATTATTTCGTGAGTTCCGCAATATGTCTCTCTCGAGACCACCTCATAGATTAGCAGAGATTAGCTTCAAAAAACAAGTTGATAACTGCATAATTCATCAAAACCAAAATATCCCAAAGACTATTTGTTGGGCTACCAGGGGCCTTTAGGAGAATTAAGATGGACCTTCTAATGGAAATATCTAATATTGAGCCACAATATAATTCAAGCCCATAAATATTAATTAATCCCAAATAATTAATATCAAGACTATCCATCTTAACCCATATTACAACGGTAATATGGCTCCGGCCATTATTTCCCGTGTTTAAGATTATCTAGCCCATTAATTAATTCAAGCCATCAAAATAGCTTTCCATTAATTAACAGTTGTCCTTGGTCGAGAATCCGTTCAACATTATTATCCATATTAAAACTAATTCCACTTGCAAGATTTGGTATGATAAAGATGAACCTCCAAGCGGGCAAATCAAACCGGGAAGCATTACCCATTCTTAGATAAATCTTAGCAATCACACATGACCAATAATATTGCCCAAGATAAAAAAGTATTGAATCTCCTCGATTCGCTACCCATGATAAGTCAAAGCAATAGTTACCAATCCCACGTGATCCTATTTAAGGACGAAGGTTAAGAAACAACGAACCATCGAGGTCTAATTCTTCCTTGAATCTCAAGAATTTATCCTCCTCAGAGGTCCTATTCAATAAGATCACCATGCACTTGTAATCTCTTGGTCCAAGCCTTACACCTCGGGAATGGGTTGTTCATTTCCATCTAGGTCGTGAACGGCGACTTTTTAGTTAGTCGGATCGTTAATTTAATCTTACGTGATCCGTATCACTAAATTAACTACAATGTAACATGTAACGTAATTACCTTATGCAAGAAATATATGTAACATTCAATCATATTTGATAAACAATTTATTTCAAGAATAAGTCCGAAATTCAGTTTCAAAAATTATACAAAGTAAAAGCATACTTTCCATCAACACGGGCGCTATCCGATATGGTGACCGATGTCGCTTGATGCGGCGGTTATCGAGCACCGACAAGCCGATGAAGCGAATCGATTTCACCGACCAACGAGGCTCAAGTTTGTAAAAGATTTCTTCCCGACGCCACATATCGATCAATTGATAGATAATACTACGAGATCTAAATGATGCATTATTCATGGATGCTTTCGCCTAATGAATCACCAAATAGCCATGCACGAAAGATGAAGATGCATCGACATCACACCAAGATTCGGAGTGAGGCAGGAGAACGTAAAAGAACCTATATAGCCACCGCCTCCCATAAGGGGAAGAGAATGTCTAGGGAAAAATAACGATGATCGCTTGAAGAACGGGGTCAGGAACAAAAGATATGGCGGCTATGTCACACCACCCGTGAAATCTGACTCTTGTGAGGCCCAGGGATGATACGATTGGTCGCCGAAATCTACACTTAATAAGTGAATTGATTAGATTTTTTAGTAGAACCTCCCCCAAAGACCTAAAAGGCAAAAGGCCACGGATGAAGAGGTCAAGGCCCTCCACTTTCTATTTTTGTGTAAACCAAAGGGATTACCAAGTTGATGCAAGAGGTTGTTTGATTTACTCTTCCCTTTCAAACTAGTATATCAAACAAGCACTTGTAATCAACCAAAAAAGTGAAAATTAAGTGAGGCAAGGATAAACAGAAAGGGAACCTGGGACCACATGAGTCGATGAATTCTCGATCGAGGCCGAATCGGCGATCGATAAGATGGCGAACATGTTGGGGGAAGATCTAGAGAAAGTCAAGGTCGATCTTATTTGGGATCTCGAGGTCATTATCGCCCAAGATATCGAAAGAAGTCATCGATTTCTCAAAAATAACTTAGATGTCTTCACCGGTCACACAAAGATATGGTGGGGATCAAATGATGTTCATCTCCAAGAGGCTAAAAATTCGCCCGAAGAAGATGCCGCTTTTGAAGAGGTGGGGATAACGACCGTCATGCAGTGCACCAACCAAGCAATGCAATGTAAAGAAACCAACCGGATCCGGTTATGTATCGACTTCACCACCTCAACGAGGCAAAGACTTCTTAATGCCACATATCAATCACCCGATAGATAATGGCCTTCAAAAATGATGTCATTCATGGATGCTTTTCGCTGCTATCACCAAATCACGAACCGGATCGATGCGACACCTCGCTTCGATGGAAAAGAATATATGTTGGAAGAGAACTCGCTTGAAGGCAGGGCAACATACCAAAGGTCGGGTCAATCACATGTTTCTAAACCGACAGACGGAAGAAAGAGAAGTCTATCGACTACATTGTCGCCAAAAGCCTAAAAAGGGAAGACCACCGCTTCACCACGAAGACATTCTACATCCTCATAAAATTCAATACGAGACTCAACCCCAAGAAGGTAACTCTGAGTGAGCCGGGGAAGTTCTTGGGACACTTAGTCCGGGGCATCGAGGCTAACCTGGAAGGTCAAAGTCAGGTTAGACATGTGGGCACCTTAAACGTGAAAGAAGTTCAGAACTCACGGGTGCCTAGCCGCTACCGAAAGGTGTTCATCTCCCAGATGGGGACAAGTGCAAGCCAATGTTCGACACGATCCGTAGAAGAAGCAAAGTTCGAATGGATCGCCAAAAGCCGTGATGCCTTCGAAAAAAAATCAAAGTTTACTCCGCGATGCGGAGCATATTGTCCAAACCTCGCCGAGAGAAGGTTTTCAGATTCGCAAAGACGGAGACCGCCTTTCGAGCGGGTAATCGGTCCGGAAAGGTAGGTCCGTCCACCTACCCATTTACTAAGTAACGACATTGAACGTAAATGGAGCAACGCTACCCTCGCCAGAGAAGTTCGCATACGATTAGTCATGAGCGCGGAGAAAGCCGAGAGATCAGATTTTTTCGACCATCGTGTCGAGGATACCAGGTCCACCGACACTTCAGCCGACGCCTCAAACGGGCTATTGAGGTCGGGCAAAGACGGTGTAACTTGCGCGACCACGACCGCCATCAAGGGCATCGACCGATTTAGTAGAGCTTATGTTCACCGTACAGAAGTTCACGTAGCTTACCATGGAGCTTTTTGATGATAGGCTCTCGACTTCTCACAAGCTCCGCGGGTGATTTTAATGAGTCCGGAGGGTATTCCCCATTCCGTAACGCCATTACCTTCGGGATTTTCCCCGCAATAAATAATGAGGCCGGTATGAGGCTCCTCATCGGGCGGCTCGAAATGGCAACAACCATGGAGGTCAAGAGATTGCCGTTCATACCGACCCCCAAACGGGCCTACCAAGTTTTGGGAGTACGAGGCTAGGGACGATGTGATGGCGCCTTATTAGGAAATTAGAAAACACAGGCATGAAGTTCACATGCATCCATGTCAAGTCGACATCGAGAGAGTTTTTTAACTCGCGAGCCGACAAGCTTTTAGGCCAAAGTTGGTGACTCCCAAGGATCACTGCATATGAAGAATGTCACCATCACGACATTTCCCCACCCATCCACCGCAAGTAATCAGAATAACATTAGAAAACCCGTGCCGAATCGATGACACCCATCATGGAGTATTTGATAAGCGGCCTTGTCACCGATCAAGGCCCAAGCTCTAATAGCTTGCAATTATGGCCTCCCTATACACAATGATAGCGAGGAGTCAGACAACGAGGTTGAATACCTTTACTGGCGTATATCACCCAAACAAGGTCAAGACATCCCGCGAGAAATACACTAAAGGGGCATGAGAAAACCACATCGGGGAGTCACGCCCACAAAACCACAAGGCAGGATATTTTTGGCCAACCTAAGGGCCGATGCTATTGTTTTCACGCTCAAATGCCACAAATGTCGATCTATGCCCTCTATCAAGGTCGCACCAAGAGCTCACGAGTATCCTCGCCCTGGCCCTTTTGCAAAGTGGGGGATAAACATCATCGGGCCACTCCCAACGCCCCTGTGATCGGTCAAGTATGTCTTAGTAATGTGGATTACTTCACAAAACGGGCCAAAGCCGAGGTAATCGCAACCATCGACCAAGATCATGTCATCAGTTCATTTGGCGCAACATTATCCGGCAGATTCGACCGCTTCCATAATCATATCGCATAACGGGAAGAAGCTTCAATCTGAACGGGTCGACGCTTTCTTCAAAAAATGGAAGATCACAAAGTTATTCTTCACTCCCCATACCACCCCCAATCGAACGGACAGTCGAGGCCGCGGAACAAAATCATAAAGCACACGCCAAGGCCAAGATCGGAGGGGAAATGGGAAATGGGCCAAGGAGCTCCCAGATGTGTTGCGGGCGCACATAACAACCTCTGCAGAATTCAACCCGCAAAACCCCTTATTCGCTAATTTCTTGAATCGAGGTAGTGGTTCTGGTGAGGTCGATGTCCCGACTTTTCCGACTAGCTAAGTCGCTTTCAATCACAATGATGAAGCCTCGGGAGAGGAACCTCGACCTACCAAGAAAAAGCGATTAGAGGCTAATATGAGAAATGGCAGATACAAGTAGAGGTCCGAGAAATATTACAACTCTAAAGTACGAAGTTCGACGCTTTTAAGGTCGGGGACCTAAGATCAAGAAGATACTTTGAGACTCAAAAAGGTGCCCTCGCCCCAATTGGGAGGGCCCATTCCAGATATCAAGGTCCTACCAAATGGAGCATACGAGCTCGAGAAAGCAGATGGGACCAAGGCTCAATATCCGTGGAATGCAACTCATTTGAAAAAAATACTACCAAGAGATTTATGTCCTCAGACGATCGTTCAATGTAAACAAGTATTTGTAGTAACAACAATTTCTATTTTTTGAAATGTGAGATTCCAGGTAAAAACCAAGCGGGTTGCATGAAAAACATATGATCGATTAAATGCATACCACATGAAAGACATGATCGATAACGGGTGTCGCGATGAAAGACATGATCGATAACACGCAGTCGCATGAAAGACATGATTGATAACGTGAAACCCGAGGTCCGACTTTTAGAAATATCGAGGCGAGATCGCCACCTTCGCCGGCAGGCGGGTCATCCCCGACTTTATAAGATGGCTATGCAAATATCCAAGAAACAAGTCGATAGAAAATAAGAAGACAAGGACTAAGCAAAAGTCAGATAAGGAAATCAAGTCAAAACAATGAAGGAATTAAAAAGGAGAATTTCATTAATAAAGACACAGAGGTCGGGAAAACCCCATTACAATAGTAACCCAAAGGCTCAGAAAAGAGAGCATTCCACTACAATACATTTTTCTAATCGAGCTAGTCCGCACTGCACCTGAGCCACTTGAACTAATGACTTGGTCTATACTACATTGCTATTAGGTAAGATCTCTGGACCCGGAGAGGTCGCGAGGAAGATGTTGTAAAATCCTATCGTAAAAGGATGTTACAACATCCTTGGAGTGTCGTAACAGAATGGGCTTTCGCGGTGAGCAAGCACGAGTGCCATCTTTACGACGCAAAAAACTCAAGGGGTTATGAAGGGCATTTCGCATGATCGGATTCGCATTAAATTTGATCGCCAGATCAAGAGGGGCTCACACCATTAATCCCATTCCGGACGGCACCCAAGACACCGCGGAGTTAGGGGCCCCCACGCCACTAGAATGCAAGGATCCGCCTGCACGTAATAAGAAAACTTGGTAACGGCCAGATGGTCACCCTCCCTGAAAGAAAGAATCGAGATGGAGGAGCCGCCAAAGATGGTCCAAGTGTCGAAACAATGAGAGCACAAGAGAGAGACTTTATCGCCCAAAGGGTTTTAAAACGCAGAGTATCACGGCTTTTAATAGCCCATACCGGAGCTTGGAGGCAAAAAGTGGGGAGATCGGAGAGGGAAAATATGAAGTTTTCAAGGTGAAATACCCGCCATGTTTATAGATGGAGGGCGGGGTCAAGTTGTAATTTCCAACCTCGAGGGCTCCCCACAAAGAAATCGGGCAAGACGCGGGGGCGTGGGATGTAACGCCGATTTTTGGTCTAATTTATGGCGCTCGACATACCTAATACCCAAAGCTATCATTAGGATCTGTCAACCGTCACACCAATTTGGAAAATTGGGGCAACGTTTTTGCCCCCCAGGAGGAGATGTCAGACAGAGAGGCATTTCCCCAGTCCGACCTACCAAAAGTTGATAAGTTGTACGAAGTTCAAGTCAAGGCCTCAAGACGAAGCCTTACGACTCGACTTGGGGGGATGAAATACGGGAGTTTATTTTACATAAGAAGATGAGCACCGCACAAAACATAAAAATAACTTCCAAGAATAAAAGACCAAGGTCGAGAAGTACATCATAAACCAAAAGCCCAAAGGCTAGTACAACCGAAAGCAAAAAGGGAAGTAGAGATCTAATCTCAAATTCTTCTCACCAAGGCCGAGGTGGGGTAACGACCATCCCGGAAGCGAGGCTCCTCGTCAAGCAGAACCACCCGTGGATCGGCTTCCGGGTTTAAGACCCTCTCCATGACTGCCCTAATTGCATGACAATACTGATGAACAACCTCCCGACTCGAGATATCTCCCCCGACGGGCTCGACGGGAGGGCAGTTTACGGAGGAACGACCTCCGAAGCTCGGCCAACTTCCGCCAAGGGCTCGTAAGATGTGGCATCCGGGAGGTCAACCAGCCTGGGGAGCCTGGGGAGAGGGCGACGATTTGGCTCGGGATCGGGGAAAGAAGGAGAGATCGATGCCCATATTCCTCCAAATCTTCGATATCCAAAGAACATCGGGGGCCGAGGGTTGTCCGACATACCTTGAGATCGCAGAATTAGCCCAAGAAGGTCGCAGAAGGGTTCGCCGGTGACATATTCGATGATACCAAGAAGGCCATCACATACGCAAAATTAGCTGCTCATCTCTTCGCAGGACTCAACTGGCCTCCTGTCCACTTCCCCCTTGGCCCCGCCAAACCTCCCCCAAATGGCCTCCACCTGGCCTCTTTCGGGCCTCGATCATTTTCGCCTTCAAATCATCCTCACCGGGCCGAATTCAAATTTTTCCGCTTAGACGCCTCTAGCTCAAGAAGGCAACCCTCGAGGGTCGAGATCCGTAAGAAGATCCCCCCATCGGGCTTTTTCTAACCTTTTTCGAGTCTCGGCTACCGCCAAGATCAGTCCCTACCGACGGACACACGGAGCCTGACCACGGAGATGTCCGGAGCTCTTGGCCGGGGTAATCGGGTCCTCTCCAAATAAAAGGCCTCCCTTTGAGAGCGTGGACCATGGCCGAGTACATATCGGGCCTGGGCCATTTTCTCGACGACGGGCATTGTCATGATCAAGACGTAGTCCACGCCTAGGGCATATTGTAGCACGCCGAAATGAACCCCGCCACTTATCGGAGGCCGGTCAAGAAGCGGGAGAACTCCCGAGCGGGCTAACCACCCTGGGGCAAAAGTCGACAAGCCGATTTGTGGTTAGGAAGGAAAGCCTAATCATCGAGTTGCGAGGATTCATGTTGAAAAAAAGAGGGATCAGCAAACCATAATCCAGGACTTACTTGTTCACCCGGGCCTCCTCCCAAACCCTAAGAAGGAGTCATCAATATCATCTTCAGGCCGAATTCCTCTCCTCCAGACTTCACGAGGAGAGGCGGTGTCATGGGGCGGTGTATGGGCGAGGTCGAAGTCGCCCACGCGACGGGGGCGACCCCATCTTTTCTTCCCCAACCCCTATTGATTTTGGACCAGATCGCCGAGATCTCCTCACTCTTCCGGAAAGCGTTCGGTCAAGTCACGGAGTCGACTTCGTGAGCCTTTAATTCTTTATTCACAAAGCAGGGACCAAGGGGGGACCGAATTGAGGATCTAATTCTGGAGCGGACTTTTTGAAGGGCGCTTTCAGAGGTCGCCACGCTTCATGTTTCCGGTAACAAATTTCCTACGTGAGGCCATGATGTCCGCAGTAAGGCTTATGGCGGTAAATGGGGGTGTTAGAACTGCTGTGGAATGTGAGAAGCTCAACCGCTTAGGTCGATATCGAAAGATGTAATAAAGACGAGTAAGGAAACTTACAAGGATCTTCAGATGACGCTGGCACGCACGGTATAAGCGGCCTTGAGACTCCGCCGAGCTCTGGAGTTTAGTATGCTAACATCCCAAGCAATTTCTAAGGGTATCATGGACTAGTTTGAAGGCATCCAAAAGTCCCAATACAGTCGGATTTTCGAGGCATGAACACCAAAAAAGAAAATGAGAATTAGATCAAGATGACTTCTAATCAAGAATACGAGATTTACCATTTTCTACTCCGGGTCACATAATCTATCTAGACATGTATGGGCAGAGTGCTTGAAGGGTCCATTTTACCCCACGCCTCCAATGAATCACCACTTCGTCGTGCCAACCATCGAATTTTGTTAGTGGATCCCACTCACGCAGCCTTGCCCCAAATGGGGTCAAAGACGGCAACAGAGCCACGGGCTGGGGCAATAGGCGCATCATCACGAAGATATTTTCCTGCTTTGGCAACCGATATAGTCCCGCCGCCCCAAAGACAAATATTGTGGAAAGAATATAGCTCCATCCATTAGAGTGATCCGGTCGACTGGATTCCAAGCCGCCAAGAGGTGAGAAATCACCGGTGGAGCGGGAACCGGATCTCTGCATCCATTGTATATTCATTGACCGCGATCATCCCGTAAAGTTGGTAGGCGCTTACGAGGTCACCCCAGAGAAGTGTACATCCCGGGACTTTATAAAGGTGGAGGAAGCGGACCGGACGTAGTAGATCGCAGAAGAACCGACTGCTTCTTCTTTCTCAGGAAGCAACAAAGTCCGACTCGACCGATTCGAGACAAGTCGCGAGCCGGGTTCTCATAGGGGGGGCTCGGCCTCATAGAGCGGTAGAATCGAAAACCCACTCATAAGCTCCATATTATTATTTCGGAGGTTAGAGAGTTCTAGATCCGCTTTCAAGGGGTCGGGTCTGGCGTAAACAAGCCTTGTTCCAGAGCAGTGGATATGTACAATGTCTTCCAACTCCCTAAAAATTGATCGCCAGCTTCTTCATCTTCCGACGGCCACGAGGGCACCGGCAATCGAGGGCATGGCCGATCGGTGGTGGCGGGGTCTTGTTATTACGATAAAGATAACTAGGCAATTGCGATTATCGCTGCTTGAAGGTGAAGAAACCAGAATGGAGGGCATGGGGGAAGACGAACCGAAGCCATTAATGTGAAATTGGGGAAAGACGGTTACCAAAAAGCTTCCGAAAGTGCCAAGAATAAATTTCTAAAGTTCAAGCCGGAGTTTCAGAGACGAGAGAGGAAGGCTTTTGAGGAGGAACCCTAGACCTATTTATAAAGAGGCTTAAGGGTCGAAGTATAAATTTGAAATTTTGGGGACCCTCATGAAATTAGGGACGACGGGCGACACGTAGAAGCACGCGATCGCCGATCGGGCTTAACTCAAGGGCTTTGAAACGCCCCTCCGCCGGCCGCACCATCATTACCATCCTGGCCACTTGTCACACCGATTAGGGGAAACCTAGGCGACTATACGGCCCCCAAGGACGAGAGACTTGACTTGGACACGCATCCCAAGATCGCTTTACGAGGTTAAGAATATCAATCTGCTCAAGATAAGATCCAAGCAAGCTCACACCTCATCTTGAGGGGAAATTGTTGTACGGGAAATAACCCGAAATTAACGGAGGAGGCTCGATTAGGTAATCTCATGTTTAGCTTTGTTATCCAACTTCATCCAAACCGAGTAAGGAGGGAGGTGATTTTGAAGTCTCTGGAAGGTCGCTAGCAATTGACGAAGAAATAAGTCATGAGCGAACTTGAAAGAATCGGACATCGCGGTTGAAGAAGTCGCGACTTCGGTTAGAGATAAATATGGACAAGATTCGGGCAGTTATGGTGAGGCGGATTTCTCGGGATGTAACCAGGGAAAGCATATCCGTGAGCGCGATTTTATGGAGCAAGGAAGGAAGCCCTAATCAGCCCACCAGAGAAAGCCCACGAAGATCAGAGCCCTAGATTTGTGTCTATAAATATAACTTGTAATGCACATTGTAAAGGATCGAAATCTTAGTAATTTCAGGCATATATTATACAAGACAAATCCTAGTTTGGTGCCCCTGCATTTAGTCTATTCTAAAGACGAACTGGGTAATCAAATCACTTGTCATTTATTGCTTTCGTCGTGGTATTGATCGGAACATTACTAAATTGTTTGCTTGTTCGCAAGTAACAAAACCGGGTACAACAACTTTAACTCAACCAAAAGAATAGGAGAAATCATACCCATCTTCGATTTGTGATATTCATCAAACGATATTAAATTTGGTTTTGTGTTTGGATGAGGACTCACTTAGCTATTTATTTCTATAAATTAGTTATAACCGAAATGAATTATTGTGTTTGTGTGAGATTTATTCATCAATTTTAACGAGATAAAAAAAGTTTATAACTTTTCGTTGTCCCATGTAGCCTCGAATACTCGTGCAACACTTTAATGATAAACATGGTGTTTACAAGACACACACCTTCAATTGAAATGTCATCAATCCATGAAGAGTTTTAAATTAAATAGCAAAACTAAACTAAATGAAGATATTAATTAACTAATTTGGTTAAAAGTTGTGTATATTTAAATTCAGATAGACATACACCACATACTGCAAACATTACTAACAAAAGCAATCTTTCAGTAGTGATGAAGATTATAAAGTTAATGTTTTTTTGTTCAAATATGACTCTATTTCATTGCATTTTCGTTTTGTTTACAAGATTCGAAAGGTAACTTGTTCTCAACATGAAATTTTCTTTTAAAAAAAACATTGTACAAAATTGTGATTCAAGTGCTAACCAAATATCAATTTAGCTAAAGCCACAATTTGTTATTTTCTTATTATACAAAATAGCTTTTTAAAAAATTTACAAAACGGAAGTCGACTAAAATAGGAGATCAAGATCAAACCAAACTATTCCACTCTACCAAGTGACAACATATGCATGAATCAAGTTGATCAGAATATTATAATTGAATCTACCCTAATGCAACGTAACAGCTTTGATATCGAATCTCAAAAACCCCAATTTTATTATCGACGCTGATATTTATGTTGATATCTTAATATTTATCGATGCTTCAAAGTTCTGATTTTAAAAATATCAAAAGCCACTCTAAGCTATAGATTTGATGTATTAATAATAGTCTCATATTTTATAATAATGATCCCCGTGATTTTAGTTTCTTTTGAGCTCTATTAATTATATTAATCTTATTTTATTATAGTAGACCCAATGAACGGGCTAAGGATAAGGTAATAAAATTGATAAAGAAATTCATGTATCTAGGTAGGATAGAGAATTGATAAAGGGAATAGAGATGATGATAGAGATCATAATCGAGAAATAGAATAATTTCAGACGTACAACTTTTTATTTGAACGGAAAAAAAAACGCGATCTTTTGTTGTAAAATGTAACAAACACTAATACCTTAATGAATCGGCCAAGATCCAATGTTAATCAAAGTGGTTCTCGATTTCTCAAGACATCTCTTTTTTCAACCGAGGACCAAAAAATAAGATCATTTCGCTCCATTTTTAGTCAAATAGTGTTGAATATTCCATTTGTAATGAAAAAGAGGTTACGGGGATCCGTGATATGTTGTTCAAAGTTGATTGCAAGGTGCAAAAATGTTTGTTTCAGAGGTTGAACACGCAGAACATGAAAGGCTATAAATGCGCGGAGTTTAAGAGATTATAACGATGGGGCAATCCTCAACTCCTTCAAATTCTCGTCAATGCTCCATTATGTGCATCGCTCTCAAACATATAAGAAACATTTGATTTTCAAATCGATGTACTTGAAGTCAAGAATAGGTGTCAAATCTTTAATATGTACACTTCATCGACAAAAAATGTTTCAGATTGTGTGCTTAGTAGGTCCTTAGCAACCAATATTAGATCTTTTAGTAGATAAATTGTAGGTCCCGAATGGGTTTCAAAGCGAGGCGTAAGTCTAGAGTGGCGGGTGAATAGAAATCAAATTCAAGGATCAACGCGGGTTTGCAAGTTTGTCGATATAGAGGCCGGTGATCAAGAGAGCATCGATATTCAACCTACCGATCACGGGTAAGCAGATCAAATTGGTGTCTATCGGCTTTAATCGATTGCATTTTAAGCTTTAAATTAACCCGTGAAAAACCGCTTTTGATATAAAAAAAATCTAAGGTTTTTTCGATCAGATCAAGAACAAAGTGTCCAACCGACGATCAATCGCTTGGTGCTGGGGACCGATCTCTACTTAAGATATGCATGGTAGTTTATCAAATCAAGAAGGTGTATACAAAGTAAAGAAAGAAATCAACACGATTTATAATGTTCGGACTAACTTGTCCCACGCTCACTCTTCCCTAATGTGTTAGTCAAACACAATACATACATATATTTATGGAGCTCTCACCAACTATCTCGTAAATCAAGACTAGAAACCCTACCTTGAGATCTTGCTTACAAACTTAACCTAACTCTCGTGGGGGTAAGATTTGTTTTGTTTCCAACTAAAATTCTATCCTAGTATCCGAAAGTAGCCTAAAAAGCTAAAGGATAATAATTTTACTAAGAAACCAAGGGATGAACACTTAGAATATTTCGAAGTTCTTCTGTTCTTGTGGAAATGACTTGAATGCTTAGTCAGTATAATTTTCAGAATCTTACTATGAAGGTTGATCCCATATTTATGGACTTTTGATTCATAGAGCCGTTGGAGAGCAATTTGAATCGTACGATTATTTTAGGTAGCTTTGCAGTGTGATATGACGTGCTCGGTGAAGGCCATGCCTTTTTCGCGTAATTTGTCATTTCTAGTCATTCGCCCTCGACATAACCATATCCTCGGGATCGCCGATCCAAGACATACGCGGTTTAAATCTCGCTGGTAACAAGTATAGGTGTTTGGTGCCTCAGAAGCCCCGGGGTGGCATTCTTCTTTGTCCGATCTCGCTCACATGACTTAGATTGCGTGTATATGTTTTACATTCTTCTCGATTTGTTGATCCGATCAAGATCCCAACGATCAAAGCTACCTCGAGTCTTCTCGATATAAGTTGTCTTAGCTCAACTTATTGACTTTGTTAATATCTTTGATAGAATAGGTCTTCTGGTCTTCTGAGTCTTGACGTCTTCTTGACACTTCTGATCTTGAGCCTTCTGATCTTCAAACATTCTGATATATGGCTCTACTGATCTTGTCTTCTGATCTTCAGACTTAACTTATTCATATTGAGTTCCCCTCAATATGTGACCTAGTCTATATCATCAACTCGCCTAACATGTTCAGCTTGGTTTTTGACCATTCATCGCTTAACTAACAGGTTCGACTGGTTCTATTACAACTGTTTTGGAACTTCCATCAAAACTATAAATTTTCCAACAATTTTCCCCTTTTTGATGGAACCAAAACATTAAATAGAAAGCATGTTGAACAATAAAGTAAAAAGAGACAAGAAATCGAAGACAAAGAGATTTTTGTCTTAAGATCGTAAAAGGGAAGTGTTTTATTGATAGATAATTGCTACAAGTACAAAAGTGAACATATTCCTAATCGATCGACGAACAAAAATGTCTCGATCTAGTCTTCTATCTCTTCTTCTCGAATGGCGACATTTCATAGAGTCCTAGCCTTAATCGCAAAGAAACTTGTCCTCGCCATGATGTCATCTTGAATAAGGCACTTGTTCAAAGTCGCATGAAAGGCAATCTTGTCCACTTTTCCTTCACCAATTTTCAGAAGTCCATCACCTCTACTGTTCGGTGCAAACTGTAACGCAACTCGGAAGAGTCTTCGCTTCCTTCATCGTGCACTTGTAGAATTCTTGATGTTTGTTAGTCAACCATTTTCAAGATTTCATCTTTTTGTCTTCTTTAAACGGGAATAATCCGATTGATGTGTTTACACATACCATTCGCTTCTTGATTTTCTTCCATTCCTTCTACATGTTCTTCGATGTTTAACAATCACATCCACATCACCGTAGAATCGCTCAACATATCCCCGATCCTTGTCCGTGATCCGCCTAATTTTCCCTTTCGACTTTCATCGATATGATCTACTTAGTCCCGATGAGTCTTCATGCTTCTTCTTCCTTCTAAGCTCTTTTCCTCTTCTTCTTCGCTTCTTCGCGTACCAATTCACTCAACTTCTTTCTTTCTTTATGCCGCAACAACTTTCTTCCCTTCGAAAGCAAAGAATAAGCTTTTGCTTTTCATCCGATTCAACATTTGACGATGAAATTACTTTTTGTCAAGTGTTGTTGTACCGCCAGCATCTTTCTTCAATCTTTTTCTCGATCCAAATTTTATCTCGATCCCACCATAAAATTCTCGACCGATTCAATCTTTTTTCGACTTCAAAGATCTTTTTCTTCTTCCCTTTTTGGTTCCCTCAAAAAGTGCTTTTTAACTTCTATGTTGAGGTCACCAATTTCGCTTGAAAGAGTTTGCTTTTAAATCATCAAGAGCCGGAGATTGAATATCAAAAAAGGTCGAACCTTGTCCACAATAGCTAACATCAAGCTTGAGAAAGATCAACAAAAAGAGTGTTGAATTTATCATATACAAAATCTAGCTTATCTCCGATGATGATTTTATGCGCTTTGACCGCATCGGCCTAAATATGTTTGCGCTTTAGTAAGATGTGTCATCTTCATTCATCATCGCCGCGGAATCGCCGATTTTTTATTTCCTCCACCTTAGCCAACTTCTCATTTATCTTAATCGCCTTCTTCGCAAAGATTATCTCCGAACTTTTCACTAATCCTCATGCAAAGGAGTTATGACATTTTTCGCTCACGCCCCGATGGCCGATTCAATCACATTTGGAACAAAGAAGCTCATGTCATTTTTGAACATTTTCGCCATGCCGCACAAAAATGTAGACTTAATATACTTCATCGATTTTGCTTGAAAGTGGAGAAGTTTGCAAGATCCGAAAGTTATCTCGACCGGGCCGATGAAGAAGGGCCTTCATCCTCCATTGCTTCACTTGACCCTTTTCTTTAAATGATCTATCACATCCATAAATTGTTTTTCCTCACCGATGGGAACTTTTGTCAAGATCTCCCCGGTCGCCTTCATCAAAATTTCCTCCGGGTTCCTCAATAACCGTGATCTCCTTGGCCATTTGTTCTAGATTCGCCATCCGCTTGAAAAATTTCAATAATAAGAAAGAGCGGCTTCAGAGATTTCCTTTTGTTTTCTTCAACCATCTTTCTCGCCTCATTACTTTGTCAGATTCGACCATCTTATGTGTCAACTCCTACAGATCCGAAAGTGTCAGCAAATTCCAATTTTCGAGTGATCGACCGCCATCGAGATCATCGATAGCAATCGGGGTTGTTCGACTCCAACTAGCTTATGATCCGAATCTCGTGAGTCCGTAAATGGTATGATCTCCTCTTTCTATTCTAGAACCTGCACCAAAATCTTTAAACTTTTTTTCAACTGATGTCCATCCAAGTGAGTACATCAAGTACAACTTCTTCGCTTCGCTTGATAGCAAGTTCGATACGGCCCTCAATCATCTTCCAGACGCTTCTCGATGATCTCGCCAAGAAATGATAAATTTGCGTTGAAGTGTAGGTCCCGAACGGGTTTCGCGAGGTAAAAGCCTGTGAGCGGGGGGTGAATAGACTTCCAAAACTTTTTTTCGTGATCTTCGTAAGATCGATAAGTTGATGATAGAGTGCGTGTGAGAATCAAGACGACCGATATCCAACTTATCGATTGTTGTGAAGCAGATCGGCCAGGCGTCTATCAGTCAACTGATGTGCTGAAGCTTGTTTTAACCCGTAGAAAAACCGCTTTTTAAATCGATTCTAAGATATCAAGTTGATCGATGACAACAGTCAATCGGACGATCACCACTTGGTGCAGATTGGTCTTATACTTAGAGAATGCATGATAATTTATCAGAAAAGTAGTGTGCAATAGTGTAAAGCAAGATAAATCACACAAGATTTATAAAGGGTTCGGACAACTTGTCCTACGCCCACTCTTCCCTATCGCCAGGGCACTTACTTACCAAACTAGACTTAGTTTAACGTGTTAGTCCAAACACCTTACAAACATATGTTTATAGAGTTCTCACTCAACTTATCCCAGAAATCGAGACTAGAAACCCTAGCTTGAAATCTTGCTCACAAACTTAACCTAACGCTCAGTTTGGGTAAAGATTTGTATAATTTTCAATCGGAAATATATCCCAAGTATTTGAGTAATTTAAAGTTAAAGGACGAGATTTTTGCTAAGAAACTATGAGATGAACACTTAGTATATTTGCTTGAGTTCGTGTTCTTTATGAAATTTGCTTGTAGCTTGAGCTTGTGTATAATTTCCGTAACCTTACTCAAGGTTTGATCTCATATTTATAGACCTTTTGAAATCAAAGAACCGCTGGAAAGCAATTTGAATCTCATACTATTTTTGGTAACAGCATGATTTGACGCGGCTCAGCAGCGCCATGCCGCCTTCATGTATATTTGTCCTTTCTAATGTTTTTGCCATGATACGCCATATCCTCGCGATCGCCAATTTCCATACATATGTGTTCGAGTTCTTAGTGGCTAGCAAGTACATTTATTCGACGCCTTGCGCCCAAATTAAGTCGACATTCTTCTTGTTTTGATTTCCTTCAGATGTTTTGGATACGCAAGCAAGCTTATCACATTTCGACTTGGGCTTGACTTATCGATCAAGATTTTACCGATCGCTACTCGAGTCTTCGACACGCTTTTCTTAGCTTCAACTTTATCGACTTACCGATATCTTGATAGAATAGGTCTTTTGCTTTTATAAAGTGTCGATGTCTTCCGATCTTTAGATATTCTAATCTTTGACATATGCTGATCTAGTCTTCATATGGCATCTGCTGATCTTGACTTCTGATGGCATCTGCTGATCTTGACTTCTGATAGTTGACATCTAATCTATACATATTGAGTTCCCCAATATATATGACATAATCTATTCCATCACCGCCTAACATGTTCAACCGTTTCCTAACTCATCATCGCCGACAATGTGTTCGACCTGGTCCTATTACAGTTGTTTTGGAACTTCCATCAAAACTATAAATTTCCCAACAATTTTTCCTTTTTTTTATGGAACCAAAACATTAACTAGAAAGCATGTTGAACAAGTAATAGTAGAAGAGAGAAAAACAGTAAATCGAAGACAAATAGATTTTTGTCTTAAGAATGTAAAAATAGAACATTTCATTGATATAGTATGAGCATTACAAGTACATGTATGAAATCTTCCTAATCTGATCTTACAAAAAGTCTTCTGACAGTTTTCTTTCTTACAGGTACTTCACACATCTCATAAAGCCTAACCTTGACTGCAACAACCTTGTCTTCTTCATATATGTCATCTTGAGCTAAACACATGTTCAAAGTTGCATTGAAAGCAATCTTGTCCACCTTCTCGTCAATAGTCTTTTACTCCATTACTTCAACTTTAGGTGCAACAGAATGCAACTCGAATTTTCGCTTCTCTCATTATGCAAATACAGAACGATGGATGCTTGTTAACCAATTTCTGAGAGAAGATAACTCAACTCACCAAACTGTTCTGAGAGAAGATAGCTCAACTCAATAAACTGCAATAATAATAATAATAATAATAATAATAATAATAATAATAATAATAATAATAATAACAATAACAATAACAATAATAATAAAAATAACAATAAAAATAACAATAACAATAACAATAACAATAACAATAATAACAATAACAATAATAATAATAATAACAATAACAATAACAATAATAACAATAATAAAAATAATAATAATAATAATAATAATAATAAAAACCTCAAATGAACGTGATTTTTCTTTTATATAAACTTTTCTACTAGTTTCCAATGTAGCTGCATGGTAAAAAAAAAAACTGTAGCAATTATTTAGGACACAATTTCGGCAAGCATTTCAAGAGCTAGTTTGCGAAATAAATGCCGGATCTACAAAATTTTGGTAACCATATATATAGCAGGCAATGCCTGTGCAGGAATTATATCCTAAATACTAAATAGTTGCTGTGTTCACAATCTACAACATACTGCTACTTGGTAGGCTGCACAGCACTTAGACTTCGAAAAAACCTGAATAAACCATTAACCGAACTCTCCATGTTCGTTTCCTCAGTCCTGTTTGAACTCCAAGGGCTATTTAGGCCTGACCCTCCAGCAACATCCGAAGTTCCATAAAGAGCCTATAGAAACACAGCAATACTGTTACTCAAAAGCATAAAAAAACTAAGCCTTTATGCCATTATGTCTTGTTGAGACGCATCTTTCATTTATATTTTTAGTATAGGATTATTTTTGTTATTCACATTCGACTTTTTGCTCAATACACCCATATGTATAACACTTTTAGCAATTAGTACAATCACATACAGGTGAATTGAGCAAACACCGGGAGTCAATAGTCTTGGCCAATTTTTTTTTTCTTCTAGGCAAATACGTCAATGAACCAACTGCACTGTGTAACTCAATTGTATTTGTAAATGGTAGTATTAGTTTTTTTTTTCATTGAACAGAATTAAGTACACCAATGGTGCAACCAAGTGTCACTCTTTTCTCCATGGTATTTTTTCCAAGTCTTTTACCTTGAGCCCCTGAATCAGCTACTTCACTCTGTGTAGAACTGAGAGGTGGGAATACAGCATTTTTTCTTCAGGGATCCATTAGCAGTAGAAGGTGAAGGTGGCTCTGATGAAGTGTTGGCAGGTAAAGAGATAGTCTGAGAGCAAAAAAAGAAGTAATATGATTTGAGTGCACAGCTAGTACGCTCCCACTAAAACTAAAAAACAGTCGGAATGCAAGAGAGATTTCATAGGCATTTAGAAACTAAATTACGAGATATTATTACCCGCGGACGGAGATACTTTTTGGCATTTCAAGAGCAGGCCGGGAAGAACTTGATGCAGATCCCTACATAGTTCATTACATTAGTTAGGAGAATTATTTAAAAATAACAGGAGTCAAGAGAGCACGGGATATAACTCTTGCCTCAATTTGCTCTGGGCTACGGCTGCGGGTACTACCAAGATTGTCCACGAAATTAAGCAAATTCCCCACTCCATGGTTTATATCATTCTACAAAGATGAAAAAACATTACAATACCATCATTATAAAGAAGTGCTAATAACTGCACTCAGCTCAGGAATATGATACTGGGAGCTATTGTGATACCTGTTTTCCTTCTATCCTGCTAATTTTAGTTTCCTGTGGCATGAAAAAGGTTAATTTCAGATCCACAATAAACCATATATTAGTACTGTAAGGCCTCGCTTGGTTTCATATTAGCATGTTATTGATGACTAATATCCTCTAATATTGTGTTTGGTTCTCTTTATGGATTATCCTTGGAGCAGGGTATACACGGTTTGTGTATACCCTTTTGTGGTGGTTATTATGGAAACCACATGGAGCTGGTATCCGCAATCTTGGTCTGCTCCCCAAATTTTGAAATCACAAACTCACCTTTATTTCAAAACAAATTTTGTACTGATTTTAATCTGCTTAAAAAATAGTCAATAAATTTTATGTACTGATCTTAATACATAACACCAAACAAGAAATTGATATGTAATCACCTAAAAATTGATTTCATTATTTTGTAACCAAACGAAGTTTGTACAAAGTGGTACTGTGTTGCACATTTCGGTATTCATAATCACTGATTATCCAATACTTGAAACCAAACGAGGCATAAAGGTAGAGTAAGATTCAAAAAGAAACTGAATAAAGTAGTGAGGCAAGGGAATAATCACCAGAGATCGTGACTACATGGTGAACAGATTGGACATCTGAACCTATCAGTTTCACATCACTTCGTAATTCAGTAACCTATACAAATTACCACTCAGTAAGTTGACAGGATTTCAGGAAACAAGGTGCAGATTTGAATCAATAATCAGCAAATTATTTTGCCTAACCTCCACTTTTGTTGCCGAGGTATTATCAGCACACCTCAATTTTTACAATCTACACGGTCCATTCTTGACGATAAATGTTTTTTAGTGGCCTGTAAAATTTAAAGGAAAATTTTATAAAAAGCGAGGATTTGCAGAACAACATATGATGAAGAAACATTATAAAATACACAGATGTAAACAATCAAATATCTATAGTTTTAAATCATGTGTGGGTCTCTCCTGAAGGAACAATAACAATCCAGATTTGGGTCTCTCCTGAAGGAACAATAGCATACCAGATTTAGAACAGTAAACTAAACTCAAGAATTGAAAATTTACCGAAACTGAGGAGTAAACACCCTCGAGCTGTTTGGCTACAGATGTGCATGCATCATTTAACCCACGCCTTGTTGCAAACATCATATCAGGAAGTTTCCAACCCTGCAAGCAAAGTATTAAAAATTGTATCAGCCTTTTTTTTTTACAAAAAACAAAAAAAAAAAAAAAAAAAAAAGTTGGATTAACAATATACTATATTTTAAAATGAAAGATGTAATGATTACTAGGTTTACTTGGAAAAACAAAACTCATCTACCTAATGAGGTCAAGTCTTGTAAACCGAGATACTTTTCAATCTTGTAATTTTTAAGTTAAAATAAACATTCCACTATACTAAAGTGTGGCCTCATTAAGCTTGACTCTACATTATAGTCAGGAATTTATTCAAACGGTAATTCTAAACACCTAAAAGCAAAACATATTCTGAAATTGAATCAATACACACATAATGAGAAAGCAAACATAAAGTGCATATAGACAAAAGGGGGCAAAATTTTAAGCAACTTGGGAAAAAAATTAGGTCTAAACAAATTCGTGAAGTGTTTATCAGAGTGTGAAACCAGAAATATAACATTACCTTCCACCATAAGTAGCCATATCCAACAACTACAACAATAACAACCACGCCCATATTTTCCAGAAGCTGCAGAAAGTAGGAGAAGATACAGTCAGTCAATAGTACAATATAATTTATTTCCCAAATCAATAATAAGATCAAGGTGAGCATCGAGAGGCATCAAACATATATAAAGCCAAAGTAGCAGCATAGAGGATTGAATCTGAACAAGTCCATATATGCGTTTATTTAGCTTTAGAACAGTACATAACAATAGCAGAAGAGCAGGCTTGCACCATATTAAAGAAAATCTAGCATCTGAAGAGAAGATGCTAACTGAAGTTCTTCTTTTGTTAACCAAAGTAATATATACAGAATTCAAGCCAGTTTAATAACCAGAAAATAACAAAACATGAGAAGCACATCACTCTTTTTTTTTTTTTTTGATAGGAAACAAAAAGTTTCATTTAGAGAGAAAAATGTAAGGAATGAGAGATCCCTTTCAAATGTTACGAAGAAGAGATGCCACAGATTACCATATCACTTAAAAGCAAAGCACCAGTCTCTAATAAAATCTTTGAGCATGAGATGACTCTTACATGAAAAAGATGCATATAATACTAGAAAAAATCCAAGCATACAGTAAATATACTGCTTGCTCTGTACCATTATAATTCGGTCGCCTGTAAGAAAATTCATTAAGAAGAAAAGTGAAATTGAAAAAATACACCAAATGTCAGTGCTAAAGAAGAAGTGCCCAACCAGGAAATGCATGATGCATTTGGAATTTCACGCAGTTGATAAGAAAAAATATGTTGCTTAATCTAAAAATTGCTAAAGTGACCTGATCGATTTCCAGTAACAATAGTAACAGATCTGTTTGATGCCAAGAATTGCAGCTCCTCTCGCAGGCTATTAACCTATAAAAATATTCAAAACTAAATCAGTTTTTTTATAACAGCATTTGTATAAGTTTTAATAGACCAATCTAACATGGCCAAAATAGGGCAAATCACAGCGAGTTGTAATTATGACAAAGCATGTCAAAAATTTATCGCAAGTATGACCAAGAGAAGGAGAGCCAGAAACTATCAGTTCACATTTATTATCAATTATAACATCCTATTTATTTCTCTATGGCCAACTATACAGTACGTTCTACATTGATACTCAAAATACTATTAACTCTACTAAGAAAGCACCTATCACCACCAAATTATGTTGCAGCAAGTTTTCTTGATGCCGAAGATGTCTTCTATCTTTTCATCAGCTTGACTTTAATCAAACTAGACCCATGAATAAATCAAGAACCTTGTAGTTAATACCTCATAATACACTAGTCTTAAACTTTCTCCTCTTCAAGAAAACTTTAAGAATTAAGAGACAACATTGAGAGTCATATGGCGAACAACAATCTGACCCTTGACTCAGCAAATGGTGTGAAAGCAAAACATACAGATACCATATCCATCAAAGATGGTATGCAGTGGTGAGTGAACTCTAAACAAGTATGAAAAGTTGCGAAATGAGCACAGCTAAAACATAATAAGATAGAACATAGAAAAAAATGACACTGAATATACCATTAGTGAAAGACCTCTAAATTAGACAAGAGAAAAAGGCAAGCACGTAATCATAGAGAAAATTAACTCCAAACCTGTTGCATCAAAGAATCATTCCTAGGTTTGGAACTTGATGTTGTTTTATCATCTTGTTTAAGTTGCTTCAGGGCAATCTGCCAAGAAATAAAGTGATGAAGTTTCATTAGGTTGGTCAAAATACTACACTCCACGATCTCCACAAGTTCAACTGCCAATACCAAAATTACCTTAAACGCACCGGAGAAAAAATCAGAAACACCAGATGCTCGTCCCTCTTTAGCAAGAACTGACCCCACAAGGCCTGCATATATTGAATTTCCTTAGAAAAACATTCTCGCGAAGACTGTATATAACCAATGCTAACAATGTGCATCTTAACTGTAGAATAATGACTGAATGCATCAAATTTGCACCCAAACTCAAATTAAAGAATAACGATTAAATATATAGAAACAGTTTATAAGTAGCATTTTCTTTTTGTCCTCTGTGGTTAGGTAATATTAGCTCCTCATCCCAGTGACCCAACAAACCCAGTCTATAAATCGCGTAAAGGAATGAATTTAACTCTTCATCTTACTAACCACACACTTAATAACAAAAACAAAAACATAGTAAACAATACATTCAACCTAGCTAACTTCATCAGGTAGAGAATCCAGAACAGGTTTACAATAAACTCTAAAATTCAACAAAAATTGGAAAACCGCAACACCACCAAACTCGACAAACAGGAATAGAAGAAAAATACAAAAACAAGCAGTAAAAAACACAAAATATGAAAACTTCAGAAAATTCGAACACAATTGCATCAATTAAGAAATCACCACCTGCACCAATGATGAGCGTGAGCTTGTTGAGGAAAGCGCCATCAGCACTGGGGATGTAACACCGAGATTCTCAAATGAAATTGACAAAACGATCAAACATTGAATAATTATTCCACGCACAAATTATGGGATCAAAAAACGAAACTAAATAATCCGAGAGTGCAAGAGGATAGTGAAGAGCTCCCAAAAGTTTAAAAACAGTCTGGAAATATGAATTCTCGAGAGAGATGAAAGAATCTGAATCGAGTTGATTCTTGAGCGAAACGAAACTCTGTGTTAGTATTGGAGGTAACAAGAGGGAGTGGCTGTAGGGTTAAATAAATTTAACAAGTGCAGATGAGAGCTTATTGGGTTGGGCACTTGGGCTGTGTTTCTGAAATAAAATAGGGTTGGATTTTGGTACGAATATTCGGGCTATGCGTTTAATAGAGGGTCCGGTTATTCACACCCACAGCATTATTAGAAAATACACCCACAAAAATTATGAAATACACATTAGGGAAAATACATTTTTTTGTCCCTTAACTTTAATTCATTTTGATCTTGGTCCTACTAATTTACGAATTTTTTATCTTAGTCCTGTAACTTTACAAAATTTAACATTTTCATCATGTCAGCCGGCTAGTTACCTGTAATAGCAGGTGATATGACTAAAAAGTTGAATTTTGTAAAGCTATAGGACCAAGATCATAATTTACGAATTTTGATTTTAGTCATGTAACTTAGAAAAATTTGACTTTTTAGTCCTGTTACCTGCAATAGTTGGTGACATGACGAAAAGTCAAAATTTGTAAAATTACAGGACCAATATAAAAAATCGTAAGTTAATATTTATCAAAGATAAAACGAAATAAAAGCTATACAAAAAAAGATCAATTTCCCTACCGATTATATTCATTATAATAAAACACAGGTTCATAGAGATAATGAACCTAAATACCGTAGGAGAAGAAGAATTGGTTCACAGTGAAAATTTTGTAGTGAGAATTACCAAATTTGTAAAGGATTTTCATGGTGAAAATTTTCATTCAAGACCGACTCAATTACAAATCAATGTACTAATGACTTTTTATATGATAAAAATAACTTTTAGTTATGATATATAATCAATGTGGGATAAATAGCTAATAAGTTCATCAACTGTTTAAGAAGATGGAAAAAAATTAATGTAATTACAAATTAATGTCTAACACCTTTTTATATGATAAAAATAATTTTTAGCTATAAAATATAACCAATATGGGATAAATAGTTAATAAGTTTATCAACTAATTAAATAATGATGTACTGTTAAGAATAAATTCAAACTTTTTAATATATACTTAATTCTCATTGTGAAGCTAATTTTTTATTCTCATCGTGACAGAGAGTGAGTATATAATTTCTTCAAATATAAGATTGAAGAAAATTTGATGCATTTTCAAATTAATGTGACAATAATCGATAAGGCGCCATAAAAAAATAAATACTTATTATATCCTACTAACTCGTAGTAGAATTAAAAAGAATTTGGCCCATCCACGCGAACGTAATAATTATTATGTTAATCAGATTTAATTAATTCCACATAAACACGAATACCTAAAATGGGGTTTTAATTGATTGGAATTCTATAACTAAAACTTAAAACAATAAATTACTACTTAGAAACTAACAATTAATAAAATAAAAAAAATCAACAATAAAAAGACGTTCCAATTCACAGTTCATTCATTCTTCGACTTTAATGTTGTTAATCGACAAATGATTTTTTACTCTATTTATCTCTATGATTAATGTCCATCAAGAATCAACAAATTCTCCTGGCCACTTTTTATTATCTCTTAATTATACTCAATCAAAACAAGCTCTCCAACCATTTTTTTTAACCGGTCAAATAGACACGATTTAAATTTAATATAGCCAAAAGCATTAAACTCTAGGATAAAGGACAAACAAATTCTCAAATACGCAAGCTTGATTCGAAAGAACCCAATTTAAATCACCATAACAAAATACTAGTTGCTACCAATTGCCATAAATCTGCAACAATTACGGATTACAAATTTATGAACTAACAGACATATAAGAATAATTTTACCTAGGTGATCAATCCAAATTAAATATTCAAGTATGTTGAAAGTTAAAATAGATGAAATAAATAATCCTGAGATAAATATTGTAAACGTCTTAAATCAATTAATATATTAAAATACAAGTTTAAAAATCCCTTAAATTAAAATAAAGATGCTAACTAAATAAGACTCTCAAAATTACAACTGTGTGTGTCCTTCAATTAAGAATTGTCGTGTCCTTCTATTTTGTTGCGTGCCTCCAAAATATTCCCCCGCTGCTGTGCACAAGCATCCCTCTTTATACTAATTCAGAGTTATTTCTGCTG
This sequence comes from Stenogyne calaminthoides, assembly GCA_037126765.1. NCBI lineage: Eukaryota > Viridiplantae > Streptophyta > Magnoliopsida > Lamiales > Lamiaceae > Stenogyne > Stenogyne calaminthoides. Next base: position 25,779,988 of record JBBCBC010000009.1, on the reverse strand, counting down.
AGCTTTGGGATGATTTGGTCTACATGTCATTATAAGAATTAGAGTTGAATCCACGTCATATTTTTTTTCCCTGATGTGTCTGCCACGTCTCTCTAAAAATATTTCCTCATTTTTCTACTCCCAATAAACCCTATTTCACTAAAAAAAATCAACATCGCCGCTCGCCATCGCCAACGCTGCTCGTCATCGCCTTCGCCGCTCGCCGTCGCCGTCGCCTTCGCTGCTCGCCATCACCATCGCAAAAGCTATTTACTATCTCGCATAGTCTATTCTTCAGTGTTGGAGTGAATTTTTCTTTTTTGGCATATATGATTTGTTCCCCCCTTTTCCGTTTTTGTTATTGTCTAATAATCTATCTAATCTTCTATCTAATCTATCAAAAACGTGGCTATCTAATTTTTTATCAAAAATATCAAAAACTTCTATGCAGCCATTTTGATCTAATAATCTTATCTATCTAATTCATCTGATCTAACCTATCTGATCTGAATTCTGTCAAAGAAAACCTATTCTGTCAAAGAAAACCTATTCTGATCTGAAACGGATTGAAGCGGAGCCGGAGAAAGGGTCGTGCTCAGGGGGCCGCGTTCCCCTATCTGATCTAAATCGGAATTGAAGCAGAGCCGGAGAAGGGCCGGCCTCAGAAATTCCAACGGAAATACGCGGCGGAGCTTTGACGGCAGAAGAGATGGCGATCTGAATGTCGAAACACCTAAGTGAATGATAATGTCCGTATTATTCAAATCTTTTTTAGAATTTCAGACTTTTATTGTACATACAAGAATAGGTGCTACATGATTGATGTCAATATATTAATTTTCTCATATTCATTTAGATATTAGTGCGGTGGTTGAGATTTTATTGTAATCACCTGCATTTTCTACTGAGTATTAGTTCCTTTCTTTAAGAAGTTTGATGATTGAATTTTCAATCAACCTGGTGTTTATGAGTCTGAATAGATCTTCGAAGGCCATGTAGATTGGATCATTTGGGTGTTTTTATTTTTCTTCGTTGTTGTGAAATTTAAAATAAATTATAATTCCTGCTTTTATTTCGACAGCTCGGATGTGTTCCTTCAAAAGCTCTATTTGCAATAAGTGGTGGGATCCATGAAATTCAAGATGACCATAACTTGAAAGCTTTGCGTATGCAGGTGCGTAATCTGCTCTACCTTAATCAGATCATAAAATATTATGAATTGTATATTCTTTTATACCATAAGTTGGTATGAGCTTGGCATGCTATTTTGATGTAAGCCATTGACTTTCATTGATGGCTACTAATGCTCCAGCTAATTGTCAATGCATTATATTATTTGCTTATGCTTTATATATGTACTTTAAAATGCATGTCGTACTTACAGAATGGAGTTTGAAAAGATTGCATCTCTGATAACTTGAGATTTAAAAAACAGTCTGGTTCCATAAAAGGATAAACCAGCAATCATCAATGTTAATGTGTGCATATGTAGTATGTTTTGCTGACATATTTAGCATCATGATTTTGAAAAATTTCAATTACAATCCAAATTGCAGGAACTACTTGATCTTGCCATACAGACCCTGGAAGAAAGTGGATACTCAGATGATATGTTCTACATTCATTGTGATTTTTCTGTTTGGACTTATGATGCCATTCGTTAAAAAGGTATACAAAGTCAGATGCGTAAAGAAAATGCGAGCTATTTGAAGCTGGTAAAGAAACCATACTTTGAGTCTGATATGGATTATATATATCATTTTTTATATTCATTTATAAGTTTCAGGATGTTGTTGAGGAGTAAATTAAAAGATTTCAATTCATAATTATAGGATTTTAACTCAATGGTCTAACTCTTCATTAATTAATTATGATATTATCATATCTTGAGTTCTGGTAGAGCATATTATAAGAGAAGAAGATGATGGCCACACAAGAAATACATGAGCTGTTTTGTGAGCTTATTGTTGTCCGCCATCCAATTATGAATCATCAAAGGACAAAGGTACTCTTTTTGGTCCAGTTGAATCTCCTTAATAATTTACAATTTTAATTATAATGCTGGGTTATGATGTTAGCTGAAATGTTCCACATGAGTCATTTGTATCTTGACATTGAAAAAACCTGTGAAATAAATCAACAGAGATGTAGTTAATTGTTGAACATGTCATTAGATTGGAGTTGTAGGTTACTATTGAGCCAGAAGGTTATAGTTTATAGTTACACTATGTCATTGACATTGAAAAAAGCTGTGAAATAAAAATATGTCATTGGAATGAGGTTACACTGTGTCATATAGAAGCTTATCAGTTTATTTAAATTATTTTCTGTTGCTGCCACAAATATGGTTCCATGTCATGAACGTCTCCTATGTATTCAGTCTCGCACTTTCTCTGATTGCAGGCAACACATATTGCAGCACAGTATGGACAGACAGCTTTCTTTTGTCATATTGTCACAAAGTGGAATGCTGATCCTGAGGTTCCTGATAATGACGGAAGAAGCCCATTACACTGGTACTTGACAAATGTAATTTTGATTTTATATTATGCATATACTTTGTTTCCTTTCTTTTAACTCTGCATCAAATGTAGACTGGCTCTGGAAATCCTGCATGGAGTGAGAAGAATGGGTTTTCAGGTAAATTGGAGTGAGTTCATAGTCTTTTTGAATGTTGCATAATGTGGTATTTTCAATTGTATAATGTGGTACTTCAATTTTAACGCTCATCACACACCATTAATCTGATTTTCCTAATCTAATACATGGGATTGCAGTATTTATACTTAGATATTATGGATGTTCCAATTTGTTGGTGTTTCCACATAGGTTTTGGGATGTGATACATTGCGTATCGTTATATGCTTTTCAATTATTGTTTAATTATTGTACAAAACAATTATATCTATATTAATTTATGTTTAACCTTATAATACTATTTTTTTTGTTACAATATTCTTATAATAATTTATCATACAAAATGAAAAATTTTAAAATTTATATTAACTAATTTCATAGTAAAATATAATATTAAAAAATTGAAATACTAATTTTATTTAAAATCCTGTGTAATACACAGGTTCTACACTAGTGTTTATATAATAGGGTAGTTAGTTCATGGGCTTAATGAAAGCCTGTAGCCTTTTTCCACGCAATTAACAATTTGGTCAACTCTAATCAAATAAATTATGGGCCTTGACTCGTGGGCTTTATTCCTTGTGTAGTTGTGTGGCCTGAAGACTGGTCTTTCGGTGTTGGGCTTTTTTCTTCAGATCAACACGATCAACTCGAGGCTCAATATATCTTTTTTGCCATTGCCCTCAGTTTAATTAAACTGTTCTAAAAAAAAACCTAGAATCACCCAAAAACAAACAAATAGATCAAGTGTAGAATTTCATCATCAAAGTACAAATAAATAGAAAACATGCAATTTAATTTAATCGAAAGTATAATAAAATTATACTTAAGCAATCTAAAAACATGCACAATTTTCTATTTACCAGAATGCTTAATATATTTTTATATGATAAAGATAATTTTTTTAGCATTAATATATTTTTATATGATAAAGATAATTTTTTTAGCAATGATATATAATCGATGTAGGATACATCTGTTTTGGATTATAAAATTAAGTAATTTTTTTTTAAAATAATGATATCACTTGCTCTTAAACTATGTATCAAACTTTCGTTGGGTTTCTTACAATTCAATGAAAATTTAAATTTTATAATATAATTAATTTATTCATTAATAGAATAATTTTTTTTAATACATTTAATTCTCATTGTTGAGATTATCGAGATTCTTTTTTAATTTTACAAATTAAGATTCTTAAATATAGGATTTCTTTTTTAAATAAAATGAGATGAACGAAAAGTTGATACAATTACAAATCAATATTAAATACACTTTTATATGATAAAGATAACTTTTAGCAATAATATATAATTGATGTGGTATAAATAGTTGTGAAATTGAAATTTTAAGTAACTTCTAATGAGAATGAAGGAATTTTGAAAATAAAATAATCTCATTGAATTAAATTTTATGTAGATGTTATGCCACATAAGCTTAAACAGATTTGACATTTTATAAATTTTCATAATAATAATTTATTGATTAGAAGAATAAATTAAGTAAAAGTAATATACTTAACAGATTGGAACAAATAGTTGGAAATCACAATGGTAAGTTGGTAACTGATCACGATCCATCAATCCATCTTCTTCAACATTCAAATTTTTTTGGAAGGCTATGGGTAACTTGTTCAAATTCTGTTTTATGAAACGCAAACCTTTGTATGACTATTATTCTGACCCATCAATATAATAGTTGTGATCAATTCAGATCTCTCATATATATGTGAACTTCCCAAGTTTCTAAATTCATTAAAGATGTACAGTTTACAGAAACATATATATCCTAATAATAATAATAATGTCTACTCAAATATATTACTAATTGACAAGTAGTGCATTTGCATGCATGGGAAGTTAGTAGGAAGTGTAAATCTGCATCCGACTAAGAATGTGCTCAAAATTGTCAGTGGATTTCTGGATTGATGGGAATGCATGCCTTCATAAGTAGTAACCATAATGCCTTCATCTTTAGATTGCCTCTGCACTTGCTTTTTCACATTGCAACCTTGATGTGTGCACCTATAATAGCTTCTGCAAATATATTAATAAATTACTAATTAGGAATATATATATATATATATATATATATATATATTTATTGTGGTTCACTATCATAATTACAGGCAAAATTCACCATAAACATAAACACTACTTTATTCTTGGATGGAATAATCACTATCATAATTACAAGCAAAAATTCACCATAAACATAAACACACTTTAATCTTGGATGGAATAATTACTATCTGGTATACTAATAGGTACAAACTTTTTAAAAATTTACTAATAGATACAAAATAATTGCATATATATTAAATAAGTTGCACATAATTTGCAAATGTACCGCTTATGTGCAATCGAAAATTTATGTACCTATTAATAAATTTTGAGTTATTAATTGTAGTGATCATTGAGCACCCATCTTGGATCTCCCATGAACAAAAAGTTATATACATCAATTGTACAATATATTTTTAAAAGGTATTAATTTGTTTCACTAAAAAATATTAATTTGTTATCAATAAAAGTATTTTCACATAAATTATTAATTGTTTAACTTTAACTGAAAAGTATTAGTATGCTTCAATTGCACCACAATTAGTGTATATGAGAATGAACCTCTTCTAATTTTACTCCCTAGATCCCGTCCATATTATATGTCATGTTGGTAATTTTTCCTAATTCATTTGCTAATATAACTCTATGCATCAATTATATTAAAAAAATATAATACTTATTAAATAGAGTTATAATCGAAATTTTACTTGTTTGATTTATTTTTTTGAAAAAGAAAAAGAAAAACTTTGTGCAAAACTCTATTACCATATATAATTGGTACAACGGGAGTATGCAGTTCATACACCAGAATTTTAATTAATTAACCCATTGATTTGGTCCTTTAAAATCTGATAGTTAATGCCTCAAAAGATCTCATAAATTTAGAAATGCATTTTGACATGAAATCTACTCATCCTAGAGTTTGGATATGGGCTAGAACAGTCAATATTCGATGCTTTGACTAGGAATAGTGGATGAAGAAGAGTGAGTCTCATATACGATCAGTGCCAAGACCGCAAGACTCATAATATATATTAGAATCATGCAATTTATTATATTGAAATATGCAACTTGTTTAAACTGAATCATGTAATTATTTTTTATATTAATAATTGAATGGTTCAGTATAAACAAGTTGCATGATTCAAAAGTGAACTATGAATGCATAAGGGCATGTTTGTTTTGAGACTATTCCGGACGGACTTTGGACTTTACAATTCAATATACTCATTTAATACAATACTAAAATCAGGATTTCAAAATCCAATTTAAAACATAACCTAAACCCTACATCTGCACCTATTCCCATTAATAATAATATTATCACTTTTACACAATTTCCAACACAATATTCAATCATTCAATCATTATTATAATAATACAATAATACAAATCAATCAATTTTTTTACAATTCTATATAATTCGACCTTATAAAATCTCAAAACAAACATACAATTTTACTATTCATTAGGATTTTAAAATCCTAGATTTCAAAGTTCAGGATTTCCCCCGTCCACTATAAGCCCAAAACAAACACACCCTAAAAGACTTAGCCGTGGATCAAACGATGAAAAATTTATCAAGAAATGTTATACAAAGCCGTAGAACGGGGTAAAATAACTTCACAAATTAATTGATCTTAATTTTTATAACATTAGTTATATCTAAATTAATGGGGCAGTTTATATATGTATATAGCTCTATCATAACTTTCACAAACTAATGGTATATTAGTATTTCCGTCAAAATAAAATAAAATAGATTAGGAAATATGACAAACACACTATATTAGTTCTATAGTAAATATATGTTTGATCACCTTAATAAGTTGTGAAAGAAAAATGAATCATACGAATAATATTCCATATAATTTCTAATACTTTTATTATTAACACATCGCAGAGTTTACTCCAAATTAATTAAGTGCCAAACTTCATGCCTTATTTCAAATTTAATCCTGACTTACCACATAATTTAACCATCTTGACCAGTAATCAATTTTAACAGCAAATACTATGAATTAGTATGATCACATGTAGGTACACACAAATAATTGAAATCTTAATTTTTTTTTTCACTCAATAATTGACATAATTCAAAAAAAAAAAAGGAAAAACCTGGAAAATCTGTTGTTCTTCACTGCCTTTTGACCATATTTCCTCCATTTATACCCATCATCAAGAATATCAACTTGGCTTCTCGTTTGAAACGCGAATCTAGGTTTTTGGACTTCTTCTCCCCCTTTTTTCTTTTCTAAATTCGCCATAATCGGACCAACAGAAGTGGTAGTGGGTAGCCATCGTGGTAGTACTATTAATACTGCCACGAAAACTTTCCATGGTTGAGATGAGGCCCATGTACCCGTTATTTAGGTTATAATCATGATGGTCATCGTGCGGTTGAGGATTCATCATCGTATTAAACATGGGGTTTTGTATGAGAGCGGAAGAAGAAGAAGAAGAAGGCGATGAAGATTTGAACATGGCTGTTTGGTAAGTATCCATGAGAAAGAAATGGAAAATGAGGTTCAAAGAATTTGAACAATACAAGAATAAATAAGTTTGTTGATTTGTGGTTATAAAGGTAGGTATAAAAAAATTAGTGTTGAAATATCTAATTAGATTGACTGGAAGTTTGATGGCTCTCTATGGCTTAATTTACACGTTGGGGGTCCAAACATATGAGTCAAGTTATATTAAAAGTAATAAATACAATTATACATATCAATACGTAACTTTTTTTTTTATTATTTACCTTGAAAAACATTTCAGAAGGTGCGTATTTCAGATAGATTGTACAAGTCTTCATGATTGTTAGGATAGATACATGAAAAGTTATCTTAAAATAAGAACTAATTACAAGAATCTGCAACTATTAATATGGAGAAATAGTTGCAGGTTCAAATAAGAAATAAGTTGCACTTTTTCAAAAGATAACAAGTAATACGATTCTAAATTGACTATTAACGCAATGCAAGACTCGAACGCATACGGTAGATTCCCTCATTTAAGAAGGGAGTTTATAAATTGTTAAAAGAGGTTACTAGTTTTTATTAATAAATGTTGAAATTAAATTTTAGGTATAATGAAACGAAGGTTAAGAGTATTAAATAAGAAAAGTATTTGATCAATGAATTATTGAAATTTATCATAATAATTTCACATGGTAAATACAATATCCTGCTAATTCAAATGAATGTGGACAACGGCGTGGTGGTTATTGAATATATATAGAGTCATGGTTGTTGAGATAATTCAATATTATTTCGTTGTAAATGGATTTTTTTATCTCAGAATCCCTAATAAATAATACCCCATGAGCAATGCTGATGTAAATTGGGTGATATTTTTATCTTATGCATGATTATACCTTAACAGAAAATTATTATATCCTTAGACACATGTCATAATAATTTTTGACAAAACTCATAATCGCACAAATCAACACCCACTCTTCATAAAAGATAAAATACTAACGCCCAAATTACGTCTGCCGTGGCATTTAAGTGGAATCGCCTCCCCACGCAAAGTGTGCTGTTCTGTATTTTTACCTATGCAATACAACAATTTTCTTTTTTCATGTACTTCTCATGATATGTCTACACATGCAATACAATATTAGTTTTCTGTTTCTTATATAATTTGTGTACGTACGCTTTTACAACAGTAATCAAAGATTCAGGATCAAAATTATTAACACAATCCATGATATATTTGTAGGATGGTAACTACGTAGAGTCCAATTAAAAATAACAAGTACCGATTTCATCCATTATTTATTTATGAGTAGGGTCTAGTGTGCAAATTTGCAGCAGATAAAATCTATAAAATTATCCTAAATCAACCAACTACACCCTAAACACTAAATAATTAATCCTAAATTATGACCTATTTGAATTGGGTGAACCATGAACTAGTCGGATAAGTGAACCATTAACCACTCAATTTCAGATACATTCATCAATTATAGAATTTGGTTGAAAATTAAAGTTTTTTGCATCTATACAAATTTGCATACTAGACTTTGTCTTTTATTTATTCATAAAACTTGTCAGTTTTTGGCTTTTAATTACATTAAAGTACACCTATAAATTGTTAAATCAATACAAGATTAACTCTAAGAAAGATTAGGTTCTTTATTAAATAATATATTAAAATTTATAATATAATAATACAAAAATTAAAATTCCTGGTGGGGGACAGTCCCTAATGGCAAGCACCAGCCACATAAAAAAATTGACTCAACATGAGTTATCGATCTCTCACATAATGTTTTGATTTATCGTCTAAAAAATCGAGTTTATCGAGCATGCATCATCGAATAGTAAACAAATTATATATTTTAAAAAATACATTATAAATTGTGCATAGATATATATAGAAGATCAACTCAAAAATTGTGAGTGTTAAAAGAGATATTTGCTCAAGGTATTTGGCTGACTCATAAAATGATAGAAAATATGGAAGATGACATTTCGAGAAAAACCACAAATGATCTTATAAATCTGCCCGTATGGTCCTGTAAATTTTTAATTGGCCAATTTTGGCTATTTTTTGGTTTCAATTTCAATCATTTTCATCTAAAAATTGAAAATTTGATCTAAAAATTAATCTAACTTTTTATTTTGTTTACGCTTTGAAAGATAATACGTATTTGGGCTTGGAAAAGTCATAAAAAATGACCTTGGAGCCGGTTATAAATAACTTTCCAAGTAAGAGATATTGCACTAAGACATCGGTTTTTAAATTGCAAGAAATATTCACTTGGGCGGCGGTTGTAAACCGTCTTCTAACCCTTTTTTAATTTTTATATATATAATACATTGGGCGGCGGTTAAAAATCCGTTGTCCAATATATATATATATATATATTTTACTTTTTAATTTATATTTTTAAAATCGCTTTTTATATAAAAAAATCAAAACTAAACCCAAAACTAAAAAACCAAATTTTATACCACACGATAATATATATACGCCCAATACCAAAACATCAAATAAATTAATAAGCGATACACATCATGAAATAAATATCCGTCTAATACAACAAATTAAAACATGCGATGAAGTATATCAATACAAATATATATATAAGTAATATCTTACCAAAAGTTATCCACTCTCTATCTATAATTATACAAGAATCGATCAGAAATGTACCATGTCCAATTCATTTTCCATTTATTCATTCTTTGTTTAGAGTAAGACTTGAATGGGGCGATCATAGACAAACCGGCCAACAACGCACTCAATTAATCAATATAGTTAGATATATAGTATGAATTTTTATTCAATTAATAATAATTTAAATAAATCTATATGTTGACTTTACGCGTTGATAAGAACCGCCGCTTGAGCAGCGTATTATATCTTCATAATATAAACATCACACAAAATGTCCACAAAGGATCACTATCTCGGGGTTGTACCGGTACTGTTGATTAACAATATAATCACGACATAATTATAATTATTTTATATTAATTTGGTAACTTAATAAATTATATTTTAATTTTAACATTATTCAAAATCACTTTATTGAAATTAGCTCTTGAGCCTTGATTAGGAAGGCGACTCCTATACATCGTCATCACACTATTATTATTAGAATTAAAAAATAAAGTTAGATTAAATATGCATAATTTTAATAAGTAAAACAAATCATTATATTATAATATTAAAAATGAACTTACGCTTCTATTTACGTATGAGATCCGGTCCATTTGAAGCCAACCATTCAAGAATTGAATCCATAAAATACACACTTAATGTGACTTCATATTTATGATTTACCAAAGACCCAATGATTCCTATATATTATATTAAGAATATTAAAATTATCGTAAATTTAGCATATGTGCAAATATCATATATATTATGAATATAAATTTAACGTAAATGTTTATTGTACTCACCCCACATTTCGCCAAAAATAAGATGATCTCTGTCACAAGATAACTCAAAGATACGAGAAACTAACCACTCCATGGTGCATTGCCCTATCGACCATTAAGTAAGACATTTGGGAGAGATTTAACGAATACATTCCACATGCTCGAGGATCTCCGGAGAGATATACCTCACCCAAATATCTTTAACCAACATATATACGCTTAATTAATATTTAATTTGAAAATTAAACTATATATACGCTAATTTGAAAATAAGATGATCTTGCCAAGATAACTCAAAGATACGAGAAACTAACTACTCCATGGTTCAGGCTCTATCACCATTAAGCAAGACACTTGGGAGGAGGCAGAAGGAATACATTCCACATGCTTTCAGATCTCCGGAGAGATATACCTCACCCAAAATATCTTTAACCAACATATACGCTTAATTAATATTTAATTTGAAAATTAAACTATATAGAAAGTAAACATCGAGAATTAATTAGTAAACACATACCCGAGGTAAAGGCTATGCATATGGATTTTTCAATCACCGGGTCGATTCACGACTTCAATCACATGCCCTCGAAATGGTATGTATTCTTCAATAGAATTCCAATGAAAGTAAGCATTCATAGAACTATGATCATATTGAAATCAACAATAAAAGGCAAGTGATCTAAGTCTCCGTGCAAGGGATAACCAAGTCTCGCGATCACCAACAGTGGAGTCCTCGCTATCTCCCTAACCGTCATGCGACCCTTGATTGCTAGCTTTTATGGCGCTTAGCTTACAATCAATTTGCAATATTATTTAGAACGACAAATAAGATAATAAACTTTTAATAACATATATATTAAATTTACCTTCATGGTGTAGAGACCGACCGTTGGCAAACCATTCGATGAAGTGCAGTACCGCTGTTCCGATCGGGTGATAGCTTCATCAATTGGTTTAGTAATCGTGAATCCTCTTCTCCGATTATGGGTACATCGAGCGCACTCCCTTTAAACCGAAAGTGATGGGATTACCATGAATAACTCCATCGGAGTTATTGGAGTTAACGCTCATGTAGCCACCAACCTAGCAGATCTCCAAAATAAAGGTAAAGCATTTATGCCCGCGACCGCTTCTAATAAGATATTTAGGTTAGAAAATTTTAATATATATACTACTTTTAATTAAAATAAAATGTGAGAGACATTTGATAATTCGGGACGTCAAGCCAAGTAATTCTCAATAAAATCGTCCCTAGCATTAGTCGAAAACATAGCATCAATATTAATTATTTCACAGCCTGCTTCCACTCGAGGACATTCCGTGACGCGATCGCTCGGACCTCATCTGCTCCAACTTTACCCATCGGGCAACTCGTTCGGAAGTATACCCACCATATTCATGGCTTGAACAGGTGTAATATGGCCAATGATGACTTCACACCATATCCAACACTGCAGAAGTAGCTCTGGATGCCCTCGAGACCTATAGCTCCGGCCATGTAGATCATCTGTGACCGATTAAAGCGGATGTCTTCGCGCCATGGTTCCGAGATATACGCTTCCCGAATATCAAAAATTATTATTTAATCATTTGTTTGTAAATAATAACTTGTAATTCAAAGACAAATTAATGAATACTTACCCTTCTTCGATGATGAGAGTAATCGAACCCAGATATTCTCGCTTCTTCAGTCTTTCGAGATAGTTTGAAATAACTCCAAAACCAGTAAACAACAGCATCTACCTCTCCAAATTTTTTTTTCTTTCTTTCTAATATACCATTAACGTGTCCCCTTATTGTGATATATTAAAAGGAATATATAAACAAAATTAAATGTTAGGATTTTGATCTCACCGTATTTTCTCTTACGCTGCATAACCTTTGTTTCGAGCCACGATGATATCGCTCTCCATCGACGGCCTGCTTTGTGATTTTTCTCACTTCAGAACTACACAAGGTAATAAATACGACAAACACCGAAAACATAAAAAGCATTAAATGATATCGATCAATTTCCATTCGAACTCATCGATCCATAGATCGTCGGACAAACTCCTCCTCCCAAAAGATGGGCCACCGCAGGGCAATTCTTGACACGCCCAGCCCGACTAGCCGAGTAAAGACCAAGATGGGATCTGTTTGACTTCTCACCAAGCTCCCAAATTTTTTGCTAATACTCCACCATGACAATATTTGCTTTTCTTGAATAATCAAGACCTAGAAATGACGATATAACATAACAATGTAGTAAATTTAGTAATCATACAACAACTTTCAATAAGCATATATATAATTAACATCTTAGAAAAGTTCATCCCATAATCTTTCTTTCAAAGAAGTCGGTTGTCAAGTACGAGTCCGATGACGGCAAAAGACGATAGGATTATACCGGCATTGCGGCTTCCAAGGTAGAAAGACAACGCTCACTGGCTTAATGTCCCCTCATACTCATTGAATGATAAGCGCAATAAACATATTATTTAATTAGATTCAACGATCAATCAATATAATTAAAATTTCAATTGTTCAATTGTAATAAAATTGGCCTCGTGACTTGTTTCCTCATACGCAGCCCTCTTAATAGAAGACATCGCGGGACTATACCCCATCGCACTTATCCCTCAGAATGCTAAAGGGTGGGAGCAGTAAGTGTCACCCTCGGGGTTCTGTTATCAAGATGATGTTGGGATCATCAAAGACCATGATTCCATCATAATTCCCGTGATTCCTAAATGTACTCCATCATCATCTCCATCATCTCGTGTGGATGCGGCGGTATAAGACATGATCCTCAGAAAGCAGGGGTTAAACAACATTTAATAAAACAAAAACAAATAATATTTACGTTATAATAAATAACATTCAATAAAGCAAAAGAAACAATATTTAATAAAAGGTATAAAAAATATCTAATAAAGTCGACATTTTTTAGCACTTGTTTTTTCGGAATGAAACGCTAATACTTTTTTATTGAATTAAACGCCTAATACTTTTTTTTATTGAAACGTCTAATACTTTGGATTAAAACAACTAATACCTTTGAATGAAAACGCCTAATACTTTTTGTTAAAACAACTAATACCTTTGAACGGAACACCTAATATCTTATTATGAAACAACTAATAATTTTAATGAAATAACTAATACCTTCAATGAAACACCTAATACTTTTTTATTAATGAAACAACTAATACCTTGAATAAACACCTAATACCTTATTAAGAAACAACTAATACATTTGAATGAAAGCCAACTAATACCTATGAATGAAACACCTAATACTTTTTTATGAAACAACTAATATTACCTTTTTTTAATGAAACACCTAATACTTTTAAAATGAAAAACAACTAATACCTTTAAATGAAACAATTAATACTTTTGAGTGAAACAACACAACAAATCGGTCAAACCAATTAACCACAAATCTAAATCAAAACAACAATTAATTATAACATATAAACAAACAATTAAACTAAATTAAACAATCTAATATTCAAACAAACAACAAGTAAAAACAAAGTCAATTAACCAATTAATTAATCTAACACTATATATATCCTAACATATATAGATATATATATATATATAAATATATATATACATACATATATATATATATATATATATATATATATATATATAAAACATTAAATAAAATAATTAAATACCTATATATAGTATGAAGGCCATATGAGGATGAGGAGGGAGGAGCATGGGTTGGGGGGGAGAGGGGAGGGAGGTGACGCAGAGTAGAGGAAGAGGGGGAGGAGACGAGCGGGTGAGGAGGGAGGAGGAGGAGGGATTTATGACGGGTAGGGGGGGCGGTGAGGGCTACCGCGGGAGGAGGCAATTCAAAGGTATGCATTAAAAACCCGGAGAAGGAGGATGAGAGAATATTCGACAAAGAGATTTAGGAAATGTGAAAAACGACGGGGCGCCATTTCAGATATAGGTAATACGATTCCACCCCTTATTTACAGAGCTGCTCGAACCTTCTTTCGGCAGGAGCGTTCTAAAACCTAACTAACCGCTTCTTCTTGAGAGTGGTTCGAACCAAGATTCCGTTTGCTGCAGAAGGGTTTCAACCGCTTCTTCTTGGAGAGCTTGCTTTAACCGCTTAATTAATTTATTTATTTATTAAAAAACCGCTTCCAAGGTCGCTTTTTTGAGAATTTCTTTTCTAAAATGTTGTCCAAGAGAGTATTCTGCCTAAAATGTGAAGAAAGGATACGCCACCTCTCATCTGGTGAAAAAAAAAACTCTCAATCAATTTCATATTTTGATTACACCTCTTCCGTGAATCGCAACTTCATAATCACAATGGCATTCATTCTCATGGCTAATTTCGAAGTAATTTACATTGGTGGGCGTTAAAACATATACTTATTCTTCCTCCCTCCGAACTCGCTATTCGATATCTTTTTCAGATTACTTTATATATTACAAACATATTTTCAACTATTTTCCTGGCCAAAATTCAAAATTTTACGGGCGGAAAGAACTAAAAATATTTTGAACAACTAAAAAAGGGATTTTGGCTACATGTATAAAAAATACCTAAATAATATCCATATTTACAACTTTAACACTCAATAATTATTCTAGGATTGGGCTTAGTCACCAAGATAAAGAAAATATATAAAAAGAACTAAAATTAATAAAATAAAAACTTACAACATTATTTATAAACCCAATAAAATTATAAGTTCATTTATATTTTTTCTAATGACATTTCTCCATAATTTATATTGAAAGTGGTATAATTTAAAATATTATTGGAAAAAGTAATCGTACGGTTGGTGAGTGGAGGCGGCGAAGCAGATTACAATGGATTATTGTTGATGAGTCAAATAAAGGATGCTACAAATAAGATAAACACATAACAGCCGCACGTGTTCCTTGTTTGACCTTTGAATATTCACATTCTCCAAATTCCCTTTTCTATTTTTTCCACCTTCTATTCATAATTTGACTGTTTTAAATTGTGACACATCACATTTAATTTTCTCCTAAAAACAGAATAGTACGAACAAGAAGAATTTTTTGTTAGCTACATTCATCCAGTGCTGATAACATATATTTATCCGGTCAAGATAAAATTTGTTCAATAACATAAAATTAATGAGAACGATTGTATTTAAATATTAATTTCTATCGATATACGAACGCATTATAATTAAATTATTTTTCTTAAAAATTTGCAGGTCAGGTGTGGGTATTAGGGTTACAGGCCCAGCGGAGGGTCGGGTTTGTATTTATTAACGCATATATATTTATAGAAAGATATATTATCAAATAAATATTAGAATTAAATGATGAGTATTATTGTTAATGTATGGCTCAATTTTATCACAAGACATAATTTTTAAAAATCACATGAAAGATTTACTTAGTATTATTTATTTAGATACGGTAAAGTATTACATATTACTAAAAAAACATGTGTTATGTTGACTAACAACAACGCTGTTACCCTTATGAAGAAAAAACGTTACCACATGAACAAAAATCAAGATAAGCGAAAAGGAATCCACATTCCAAAATTACAGATAAAGAATAACCTGATTCGGTTACTAGTATGAATAAAAGGTGACGTGTTACTACATTTAATAAAATAAGTATCACCCTATGAACAAAATAGTGCATTACATGAACAAAAATCAAAGACAAGCGCGGAAAATAAATCATCATTCCAAAATTACAAGATGAAAAGAATATCGTGGAGAAGGAATGACTCAGAATTTATATACGGTAAAATCAAGAAAAAGAGAATTTTGGTCGATGTTGCGACACGAGAAGAGTAATAGAAAATAAATATGTCAGCCGTCTTCGTGATCTAGGCCAATTTCGAAAAAAAAAAAGAAGGAAGCCCATTAACCCACAACAATTTGCCCTAACCCAACCCGCTACGTGACCCATTTAAAAAAAAAAAAAAAAAAAATCAATTATCCATACTAGATGTATTATCAGATACATGTTTTGAATCAGATTAATATATTTAGAAATTGATATCAAAATATTAAATGTTATAAATATTAAGTTATAAAGATAAGAAGATCGCCGATAAGTGTATTTACATCAATTTTATAATTTAAACAAACTTCTTTACTGGTGAGTTTGTGATTTATTTAATAAAAAAAATTATACTAGAAGTAGAGAAAGAACATTAAAATAATATAATACATGAATTATTTACTTAGTATCGTTCTGGAACGTCTATTGTACTTGTATGACTTGAATAGTAACATGTTTTTTTTCTGATCAATGGTCATAGCTGCATGGTATTGGTGCTGTAAATTATATTATCAAAAATATATATTTCTATTCTATATTTTCATTAAATGAGATCCTCAACCCCGATGAGCAAGGCCACAGTTTTATTATATTTATCCAACGTGAATAACGATATATACATTTATCTTTTATTAATTAGTTAGTAAAGGTAAACTTAAAATTATGGGCAAAAATATAGGTGAATAAATTTCACTATTAAACCATAAGAATGCTGATTTGTATTATTAAAAGTATGACTTTTTATTATAAAAAAATGTGACTTTTTACTATAAAGAGTATTACTCATAAAAGTGAAGGGTGTGACTTATATTATAGCAAAGAGTATTCAGAAGAATAACCAAGAGCTATGACTTATATTACTAAAATATGTAATTTTATATTACTAAAGAAAGATGCCTCAGAAAAAAAAACTGATTCTCACAATAACAAGTTTCACAAAGATACCAATTCAACATTATGAGTTATTTTTGAATTGGTCAGACTCGTGAATCTTGCTCACAATCTAAAATTGATACTATTACACTTTTAAATTAATATTACGTGAAGATTTATCAATCGATATCGCCATGCCATATAAATTAATAAATTATTTATGTGCGTGAATGTTATGATATTAATTTATAAGATTATAATTAATGAATGAATTTTATATTATTAATAAGGATCCAGATTAATATGATTAACAAATTTTTCTAAAAGTTTGTCTTTTTAATTTTATGATTGAAATAAGGCAAAATAGAGAAAAAAATTAATCAAACAAAGGTAAAAGCAAAGACTTGTATGAGACTGCCTCACTAGTATGCAAGATAAATCATGTACCAGTTTTAACATTTTATGAGGATGTAATGGCGCTTACAACAGACTGGCCTCGCATTTAAACTGCCTTATACGCTTTTATCAAGATAAAATAGAGAAAATGAAAAATATCTAAAACAATAATGATATCCTAAAAATATCAAATAAAAAACGGAATAAATATACGATAAAAAAAAAGTGTGAAACATCAATCTACCGAACTCTTGTTTTATGTCCCCATGTCCCCGAATTTTGCGTATTAACTTTTTATATACCCAAAACTAATTAACATGGAGTGATACTTGTGTGCTCCAATTGCATTTGAATTTAATTTTAATTCAATGAATCATTTACACCTAAACATTAAATCACTTAATCCTAAATTTCATGATTTATTATTTCGATGAACTATGAACCACTCGGCCGGTTCGCCCGATAAAATTAAATTCAATTGCACCAATTCTAAATTGGACGCACACAAGAATCTGGTTATTAACATGAGCCATTAATGCATTTTACTTTTAAGTTAGATATTGTAGGACTTTATGCTTGTATATTAGACCACCAAATGGGCCGACCCAAACGCCTATGTACGTGATAGGCCGAAACTGAAAGATATTTATCGACTGCCGAGGAGCGGATTATATGGTCCCCGCCGAGGTGTGTGGGTCGGTGGGTTTGAGCCGGTTGGCCCGGCCGACTTTTTTAAAGTATAAAAAACATTATGCAAGAAATTTTATTTCTCACGACGAATAATCAACATACAATATATATATATATATATACTATATTTTTAGCTGGATATTGTTGTTTAATCTTTTAATTTTATTGTAAACTTTTGTTCGCTTTTTTATTATTTATCAATACATCGTCATACGCCGCTTAAAATTTACACAAATTCTCATGTGTGAAACATGTTCATATTATGAAATTGATATCATTATACTCCTATACATAATATCACAACTATTATAAAACTAATAACTATACATTTAGTGCTATGATCACAATTTACAAGTACATGATATTAATTTATAAGCCAAAGTGGGTAAAATTTAATGTTATGAACAAATTTACCTAACACCTACTCTAAAAACTTATAAATAATACATATAAAAAAAAAAATTATAAAACCTTTGGACCAGCTCCGCTTCTCTCATGAGTTCAAGGATTGATAAGCTTTTTTCAAGTTCGATGGATAAAAAAAATATAGACCCCGATTCATTCCATGAACATTATTTTTAATTCATGTACATTTGAACCCATTCATGTGTCGCCAATTTTAATGTGTATTATAAAAACGCGGCTTAATTATCAGGCAGAAAATGAAATAAATAATCTAAACTTATAAAGATATACCTAATTAACGACAGAATAACTCTCACTAATATGGGTTGGGTTTGCCAAAAACCGTGGATGGATCTAGAGGGGCCAGGGCAAGGCCGCGCTCTTAGGATTAAATTTCAGACACTATATATACGAAAATTTTATATTTTCATTAAAATTGTTAAATTTTATCATTTTTACCCTGGCAGATTCTTAAATTTTTTTGTCGTCCTTATTCAATTCAAAATTTCTACCCCTTTAAACAAAAATTCAATTGCCCCTGCGCTAAAACCTTTTTTTCAAGCCAGGCCTCAGAGCCGGCTATTGTTCTAACATCTCTATTGTATTGTATACGTGATAATATTTTGATTGTACTACACTGCACGTTTATTGCTTTCTTTTTCCAACGATCAAAATTGCGTGTTTGCGTGAAAACTTTTGAATAGACTTAAGCCATAACTTTCAAAAATATTTGGTCGTTTTTTCGACATGGCGCGCTGAATTTATCTGCAAAAGAAAACAAAAATGATTATAAAAATAAGTTGTTTGAACTTCATTTCAATTCTATTTTCTTTCTCCCCTCAAATAATAATAAATATTAATGACTTCAACTCCTAGTGATTTTTATTAAAATTAGTTAATGTAATAAAGTTTTATGACAATTACAATTTACTTTTCGGGGATATTATATGTAAACAATATTTATATCCCCTCCGGTGTAATCGACTTTTTCTTTTATTATTTCGCTTAAATAATAATAAAAATAAAAAACGGTAGCTTTTATCGTGGCAGAAAAAGTAGAATGAAGAAGAAATGTGGAATGACATTTTTTATAATATTCAGATGAAAAATGGTGATAAAAATTATGAGAATGAAAGCTTTTTTCATTTTAAGGAACGAGAAAGTTTATAATGGGTATCGCCTATAAAGTTTAAGAAAAGTTTGCATAATTATAAGAGTATTTAACGAAAGATACAATATTGTAACCGCTCTTAATATTTCTAAATATAAGAATAAATATTGTGTGGGTATAAAAGAGATCAGGAGAGAAGACAAAAATCAGATAGTATCCTGGCTTTACGCATAATTTTATTTTTAATTTATGAGTATTTGAATTTATCCAAAGATAAGATAGACGCCGTTTTTAGTGAGTTAAAAAAATGTGTTGAAATTAATAAACACTTCAAATAATTTAAGCTTAAGATAAATTCTGCCTTACGCTTAATTCGATCACATAGACAATTTTGCATGCTTATTTTAGGGTATTACGCCCGTTCATATAGTATTTTTCAATCATATCTTATTTACAAAAATAAATAAGATAGTTAATAAAACAATTGAAATTCAAATTTTGACCTGCAAATTTTAAAAGCGTGCATATTTATGTTATTTTAATTAATCAGTGAATTTTTTTTTTAATTCAGAATATTACGCCACGCAAAATTGCAAGAGATTTACCACAATATGTTGGATTGAATGTGATGTACTATTCGATCTAAGATGGAGTAACTTTTATCATTTAAAAAAATGGAGTAACTTTTATATTCAATGATAGCGAATTTTGTAGATTAATCCTGATCATTTGAAGCTGTTTACAATTTTATAGCCAAAATTAAAAATTTAATCTCAGAGTTGTTAGCAAAAGATTGGTCCAGTCAATTGGTTCTAGTCTTCTAGAAAGTGAGGAATGTAACAAATTTTTCTTAAATTATAATTTAAAAATATATACTATATATAAGAGAAAAAGTTTTTGCGCTTCCATAACTTTATCTATCATCACAATTTTTTCGGCCCCAAAATAGTTAATTGTTCAATTTTGGCCTTTAACCAAATTGGATTGTCCAATTTTGATCCCAATTTTCATTAAAAAATTCAGAACGTGTTCAATCACGCGGGTAGTAACGCGGTTGCCAAAATTTGAGGGTTTTCGATATCGCCATGCACGTGATCGTCGATATTTTTTTTACGCTTTTTTAATCAATTAAATTAAATATGGGTAAATAACTCAATAAATTAAATCAAAAACTCAAATTTAAAAATATAAAATTTAAAAATGACTTTTATTTTTTGAGTTGGGACTTTATATTTATGCTTTAAATTCAAAATTTATCATCACCACTCATTTGGGGATATTAAAATTTTGTACTTTTTATTGATGGAAAATTTCTGCAACTCAATAAACCTGAATGTTAGCTAGGTTGTATACTAACGAAAATATAGTTCCAAAAAAGTTATGGGTCTACTCTGGCCCGGCCCAATTCGTGTGGCACAACTGGACTGATGTTTTGGCCTCATTTGACCTGTTTTCATGGTTGATCGGATGACACAACAATTTAATTTTTTTAAAGAAAACTAAGATATCATCTCACAGGTCAAGCCATCATGTAAAGATAAACGAATACGATATTTAAAAGATTCATTTTCAGGAAACAGCATTAAATTATAAAAAATATTTTTACTTATAATAATAATAAGAAACTTTTTTTTCATTTTTTAATATATTGTTTATTTTTTTTTTAATTTCACGCAACACATTTATCAATTTAACTTATTTCGCTTTTGCATAATCGTAATACTACGAAATGGGTGCCTCCTAACCGCTATAAAATTTAAATTCGTTAAATAATGCAATTTTAAATATATTTTTTTATAAATTTGAATTATTTCCTTCTCTAAACCACTTTCATCATACATATCATCGCCTTTCCAATTCCATCAAGATGCCAAAAAAAATTTAAATTGTTCCTCTAGTTACTCTCAACATGATAACATATAACTACCTATAATTGAAATTGACCTCCTTAAGAAAGTCAAAGGTTTAATAATGGTCTATAATTTTATTAATGGTCACACCATAAGTTATCATTAGTCAAATTATCTTTCTAAGATGTTAAAAGTTGTCTACTATCCGGAATAAGTTTTCAAGATCATTCTTGAAATCAACACTTTTTGTCCTAAGTTAGTCTCGATTAATATTTTTTTAAAAACCAGGGTACCGAAGCTTCATCACAACAAACCCAAAAGATCTTTTCACAATCCAACGCCACCAATGTCAATTGCGACACGTTAACTAATTCACAAGTATTGACTAATGACGGACCTACATGTCCTATGTCAGATCACATGGCCCCATAGTTTTTTTAAGTATAATATAATGATTTAAATGAGTTTTTACCGGTTATAATTAGTTAATTACGCAAATATTTCATTTAAAAGAATTTGTAGATTATATGTATATGTATTATGATTATTAAAAATCAAATATTTTTTAAGATAGTGAATTAGGCATATAGTAGTATATGCATAATCGTGACACTAAAAAAAATAATTCACGTGAACCCGTGTTGTTGAAAAAAATCTTTTTTATATTATTTATTTTTGTGCTCGTTATGAAAGTTTTGGATCTGCCCATGGTTGACTAATCAATTTAAATATTATATTTTGTAAAAGAATTATACAAATAAGTAAACAAATCGAGCTTTATCACAAACCAATCGCTAGTATGATTATTGACAATTCAACTAATAACGCCAACTAATAATTTAATTAAAAATTATTCAACTAACAATTTAAGTCTAATGTCAATATTATGCAACTAATTTATGGTAATTGAACTAATCAATTTAAATCCAATATCATGTAATATTATCATGCAAATAAGTATATAAATTATACATTTTCACATATATATATATATATATAATACTGGGTTTTTTTAGATTGCTCAAAATTCAAAAAAGTTCATCTTTTATCACATACTCAAAATAACAATAAAAGTAACTATACAATCTATGCCACTCCTTACAAACATCACTAAATTACATCACATGTCACTAATAATTATATACAAAAGTAACTTATTTTTTATCTTATTCACTAAAAAATTGATAAAATTCTCTTTATCAAAAAAGCTTATTTTATTACCTTCAAATATTAATAAAGAATTTCTTCATTAAAACCCGTGGTCAAAAATCGCGGAGCAATCTAAAAAAAAGATGGAAGGAGTAAAATATTTTAAAAAATATATATATCTCTATCAACTACAAAAACATAACATTTTATATTATTAATAATTAATGTGCCACTTTTTAAAATTTTATGATAAATTTGTAATAATTTTTTTGTTGATTTTTTTCTTTTTTGGTATAACATTTTGTTATTATATATGTATAAATAGATTTAGTTCAAAATTTTGTAATAATTTTTTTGTTGAATTATTTTCTTTTTTTTTGTATAATATTTGTTATTATATATGTATAAATAGATCAAGTTCAAAAATTTAAAAATAATATTAATAATTTAGAAATTATTCAAAAAAAAATAATTAGTATATATATATGTGGTAGATATGAGGAGTTGAACCTTGCACTTCTTGCATACAAAGAAGATAAAAATATTTGTTATACCATTTAAGCTATATCAAATTTGTTAAGATGTTTAAAATTTTTATTAGAAAATTATAACAATTTTTGGCCTAATATTTGGCCCAACATTTTGTTATTAGGTATGTATAGATATTGTTGTTTATTTTTTTGGAAATATTTATAAAGTTAACACTGAAGAAACATCGACAAATTTTTTCATGTCATTTGTATTTCCTATATTTTTATCAATTTGATATCTATTTCGTTCACATTTTTATATTTCTATTTTATGTATGTACGTAGTATATATTTTATTAACTGTATATTGATGAAATAATGATTAGAAGATCATAACCCGAAAAAGAACATACAGTGAAAATCTTTAATTGAAAGAACATAAAAAAGTACCCGTATTATTTTTATATTTGTCCTTGTATTTTTATTTTAGTTGCTTTTTTGAGAATTTATTTTTTCTTACTTTTGTGTTCATTAATGATGTATCAGAGAATAAGAAATAATTTTCAAAGTAGGATTCTAATATTTTTCTTCTCTAAGTGATGATCGATGACATTATATATATATTTTTTTTTACAAGAATACAACTTA